>JAJAGP010000088.1:274603-537103 GCA_025084515.1 Ancistrus triradiatus
AACCACTTGTGTGCTTAGGGTCATTGTCCTGCTGCATGACCCACCTTCTCTTGAGATTCAGTTCATGGACAGATGTCCTGACATTTTCCTTTAGAATTCTCTGATATAATTCAGAATTCATTGTTCCATCAATGATGGCAAGCCGTCCTGGCCCAGATGCAGCGAAACAGGCCCAAATCATGATACTACCACCACCATGTTTCACAGATGGGATAAGGTTCTTATGCTGGAATGCAGTGTTTTCTTTTCTCCAAACATAACGCTTTTCTTTTAAACCAAAAAGTTCTATTTTGGTCTCATCCTTCCACAAAACATTCTTCCAATATTCTTCTGGCTTGTCCACATGATCTTTAGCAAACTGCAGACGAGCAGCAATGTTCTTTTTGGAGAGCAGTGGCTTTCTCCTTGCAACCCTGCCATGCACAAGAGAGGCCTTCAGTTGCTTAGAAGTTACCCTGGGGTCCATGTGACCTAGCCAACTATCACCCGCCTTGCTCTTGGAGGGATCTTTGTTGGTTGACCACTCCTGGGGAGGGTAACAATGGTCTTGAGTTTCATCCATTTGTACACAATCTGTCTGACTGTGGATTGGTGGAGTCCAAACTCTTCAGAGATGGTTTTGTAAACTTTTCTAGCCTAATGATCATCAACAACTCTTTGTCTGAGGTCCTCAGAAATCTCCTTTGTTCGTGCCATGATACACTTCCACAAACATGTGTTGTGAAGGGCAGACTTTGATAGATCCCTGTTCTTTAAATAAAACAGGGTGCCCACTCACACCTGATTGTCATCCCACTGATTGAAAACACCTGAGTCTAATTTCACCTTCAAATGAACTGCTAATCCTAGAGGTTCACATACTTTTGCCACTCACTAATATGTAATATTGGATAATTTTCCTCAATAAATAAATGACCAAGTATAATATTTTTGCCTCATTTGTTTAACTGGGTTCTCTTTATCTACTTTTAGGACTTGTGTGAAAATCTGATGATGTTTTAGGTCATATTTATCCAGAAATATAGAAAAATTCTAAAAGTTTCACAAACTTTCAAGCACCACTGTAAATCAAACGCTGAACTGAGTAACCTAGTATGTGCTGTGCTGTAAGTTATTCAGATTTTTTTATTTGTCATTATGTGTCGCTGTTCTTCCCTCACCAGTTCTAGTCTTCATATCATTGCCCAGACCACATCAGAGGGCAATAATGTCCCCTCCCCTCTGCCAGCTGACTGAGCATGCTATGCCACCAAAACGTCTCTGCTGAAGACACAAGAACTTACAGTGTCTAAATAAAGGCAATACTCATTTACTTTATTTTATTAGATTTCATTAGATTTATTATTTTACTTATTATATAAAATACTGGTAGAGTTCCGAATGAATTTTGATCCCACTTAACAATTCCTACTAATTAGTGCTGGGAGGTATACCAGTTCAACCGGTACAACGGTGTTAATTTTCCGTACGGTATGCACTTTTAATATAACTCCATAGCAGAAACACAGCTCTAATGCTTCAAATTCTAGAAATTTTTTTGCCACTGCAAGCGCTGCTCAGTAGAACGACATCGCTGAACAGCATGCTGGGTAAAGCTCACTAGCTAGCCAGGTAGCATAACATACTCCACAGCCTAGAAACAGTCTGTTAACAGGTGGGAAAGGCTCCATCAGATTAAAGAGCAGAACACAGAAATTGATTATAAACAACTGAGATCAGAGATAACCACATTATGAACGCAGTAACACTCGAGACTGCTTCAGAGCAATGATTACCCACTGAATTCAGCCTCATATAATAGATTCTGTGCTGAACACACCTGAACCGCACAGCGCTTTTACTAACTGTGCTTTTACTAACTATAATTCATAATTCAGTTCAAGTGTGTAAAGTTTCGGCCACTCGAGAGTCGTGTTCATTTCGTTGCTGAATGATTTTAGTCATAGCTTTCGTCAACGACAATGACTAAATTAAAATTCATGAAAAATGACAAAAACTAGAACAAAATGAACTGACACTTTTGTCAACAAATAAAAACGAGATGAAAATGTTTGCCAGAGACGACATCCAATCAGATCTGATTTAGTTTTGTGGAAAGGCGGGACATGTTGGGTAGCAATCCTTAATGTGGTAAGACGCAGACATTTGATCTAATCCCGGGAAGACCATACAACTAGGCTCTGTACTGTTTCTCATGAAACCAACTCGACAATGTCAACACCTGAGAGAAAGGAGAGTCAATATATTGGCACATTTCTCAATTAATGACGAGGAAACCAAGACTCTTTGTAACCTATATGGGGCGACTACCTCCAGTAAAAATACAACAAACTTGAAACGACATCAGCAGGCATGTTATCCTAAAACTGAGATCAAGCTGTCTGCACCTAAATGAAGCAAGCTCCTACTTTAGCTGTATTACGGTAGTGCTCGAGAATTTAACAGCCATGTTTAAGGGTTTGTTTGCTGATGAGAAGGAAGCATTGTAGGTTTCGGTTGTGTTTTGAGTGCTACGTAGTCTAGCTAAGTAGGGTCCCTAGATAGCGCATTACTGATCAGTCCCCCACTAATAAGTGGACGGTGATCCATTTTGAATACAACCATGCCTTCAGCATGAAAGCTCTTCAGAGCATGCTGTTTGGATTACATACATGGCGAAAATAAGCTGTGAAGGATCAACTCCGAAAACATCAACTCAGAAGAACAAATTTAATATGACGTTTAAAACAGCTTCACCCCGATGAATATGCAGTTATCTTCCGCTTTAGCATTAGCAGAAGATTGATGCTCAAAATTGCTCAAAAGCTTAGCTCCACTTGAGAGAAAACGTAAAGGCGAAATGCAATATGTGTGGAAAGTTGATAGCAAAACATCTAAGGTACCATCAGGATATTGAGCTTCAGCAATGTACCGTGTTCAGCCAACTGCGGTCTCCTAGGCCAGCTAATGTTACATTAGCTGTTAGAGTCTAAGAGGCATAATGTGAACTTAGCTTAACGTGGTTTGATGTACTAAAACAATTACCTAGGAACACCATAAATCATAAGTACTCTCTAGTTCTAAAATGACAAATCTGTGGCCCAAAAGGAAAGTAATCATTTTTACATTTAAACCTATAAGGAAAAACTTCACGTGGGTCAATGTCCTAAAACATGACCTAGGAACACCAAACTTCTCTCATTTATAACTGGTCATGAGTAATCTACTGCTGAAATGACAGACTTGTGTGCAAAAGCAAACGAATCAATTTCAAGTTAAGCTTTTTTCTTCCCATTTAAAACACAACGTAAAAATGAATACTTGCCTGGCAGTGTATTAAAAAAAAGGTCACAACCTGGATTTAACTAAGCAAATATGTAAGAGTCTCCCATCACACAATTACTGCATTGGTGGTTATGTTTCAGCTGGCAACAAGTTATTTAATCCTAACTGATGCACTGAGTAGCTTCTCATTTGTTAAACAACCACGTCAAAATTCACATCCTGTAGTTGTGGAAAAGACGTTAATCTGTTTCAGAAGGGTCAAATTATTGGCATGCATCAAGCTGAAAAAGCTTCTAAGGAGGTTTCTGAAACTACTAAAATCGGGTTAAGAAATGTCCAACGCACTATTGAAAAGTGAAAGGACAGTGGGGAAACATCATTTTCGAGAAAGGAATGTGGTCAAAATAAAATCCTGAATGATCGTAATAGGCTTAAACGTTTACGTTAAAACTTAAACGTTTCGTGACATCAAATCGTAGAAAAACAACAGTAGAACTCAGGGATATGTTTAATAGTGAAAGTAAGAGCATTTCCACATGCACAATGCAAAAGGACCTCAAGGGATTGAGACCCTTGAGTCCCAATGGATGGACCCTTGATTGGGAACAGCTGAAAACCACTTGTCAGTGAGGCTAACCGGCAAAAATGACTGCAATTTGCTAGGGAGCATAAAGATTAGACTCAGGAGCAATGGAAGAAGGTCATGTGGACTGATGAGTCCAGATTTACCCTGTTCCAGAGTGATAGGCACATCAGGGTAAGAAAAAAGGTGGCTGAAGTGATGCACCCATCATGCCTAGTGCCTACCATATAAGCCTGTAGGGGCAGTGCTATGATCTGGGGTTGCTGCAGTTGGTCAGGTCTAGGTTCAGCAACATTATGTGCCCAAAGAATGAGGTCAGCTGACTACCTGAATATACTGAATGACCAGGTTATTCCATCAATGGATTTTTTTCTTCCCTGATGACAATGCCAGGATTCATCGGGCTCAAATTGTGAAAGAGTGGTTCAGGGAGCATGTGAGATCATTTTCACACATGGATTGGCCACCACAGAGTCCAGACCTGAACCCCATGGAGAATCTTTTGGATGTGCTGGAGAAGACTTTGCGCAGTGCTCCAAATCTCCCATCATCAGTACAAGATCTTGGGGAAAAATTAATGCCACTCTGGACAGAAATAAATGTTGTGACATTGCAGAAGCTTGTGGAAAAGATCCCACAGTGAATACATGCTGTAACCAAAGCTAAAGGCATTCCAACGAAATATTGGGAGTGTGTGACCTTTTATTGGCCAAGCAGTGTACTAGACCAGTTACATGTGAGATAAGTTTGGTGTTCCTAAGTCACTGTTTTAGTACATTAAGCCACATTAAGCTTTCTACTTATAATGGGTTTAAATGGGAAGAAAAAAGCATAACTTAAAAATGATTACTTATATATAAAGAAGTATATACACAGTCTAATCTTGTTATGTCACCCACATCTGTTTCATAGCTATTTTTGGTGAGAGGCAAGTTTGGCAACGAGGTTACAAAAAAAATGAGACAAAGTGACATTCGTACCTGATGCTGATCATGACCTGATGCCCTCATGATCGACTTATAATCAAATTTACAATGTACATAAACATGTACGTACATGTACAGTTTCTATTTGTTTACGCAAATTTCAGAAACAGTCTGTGATTGACAATTGTTTCTGTGACATTAGCATGTCAATTGCATGCCATATACTTTAGGCCATCTAAAAGACCGACGATGAGATTACCACATCAATGGAGCAATAACAATTAGCCGTGATGCATCAGCAGAGTGAGCAGGGTCAAGATCTGCCAGCAAGGTGAGCTGCCAGCTGAGGAGAGAGCTGGGAAAGCGACCCTGTCAGTAGGATTAAAGTGCAACCTACCAACCAGTCTGAAAATTTGGCAGATTAAGGGGGTTTCTTTGTTCAATTTCATTGTTGGCAAGACATTTCAGATTTCAGGAAATGGCAACGATGAGAGCTGAGGCTGGTGGCTTTTCGAGGTAACGTGCATGGAGGGAAATCCGTCCTGCCATCACCGGTGGAGAGAAATGAGGTTGGCAAGATAACTTGGTTAGACTTTATATATATATACACACCTGACAACCAGGTAGACTTGTAGGTAGACTTGGCTGACCTTACTGAATTATTGCAAGTTTCCTTGCAAAGTCGCCATTTGACGTTATCTAAACCAAACTAGCAGGCGCATAGACAGTGACGTTTATTTATGAATGACGAATCATAACTTAGAATCAATAAGAATCGGAATCGATAAGCAGAATCAGAAGCTATAAAATGCAACTGATAACCAACCTTAACTCCAGGTGCTCCTCGATTTACGATGGGGTTACATTCCAACAAACCCATCGTATGCTAAATGTAGCATAAACCGGGGAATTTAGATATACTGTATAGATCATAGTGCAGGCTACCTTAAACATGCTTATTTTATAACAAAGTGTTGAATATCTCGTGTAATTTATTGAATAATGTACTGAAAGTGAAAAACAAATGGTTTAGTCCATTGGTGGACTGAGAGCGCTGCTGCTTAGCTCAATGTCTATTTTAAAGAGTGCTATATAAATAAATTTGACTTTGATTATTTCTAAAATATTATTTCGCCCAGCCACAGCAATCTGCTTAAAGGTCTTACATCCACTCATGCTCTTAGCCTTGATTTTAGATAACAGTATGAAATGCTTATAAATGCAGTAGAATTAGCAGTGCTTATATAAAACACTTACTGAAAGGAAGGGGGTCTGGAGTCTCCAATGCCTCCTGTTCGCTCCAGTGGGGGCGGTAGCTCAGCATGGCTCTCTAGGCACTGAGATCCGCCGTCTGAGTGTGAGCTTTCAGTCAGCACCAACTACAGCCAAACACAAACACATGTAAAACAAAGATCTTAAGAAGCTTCTCCATAGAGGCTTAAGAAGCCTCTCCACTGCAACTCGTGGCCATGCATAAATAAGTAATGTAGGCAGAGCAAGGACAACAGAATGCATTTACCCAGCATCCACTATAGGAAATTGTGTAAAACTTCTTACTTTCTTCTTTTCATAAGCTTAATAATGATAGTTAAGTGGCTAGTCCACTTCCAAAAACCTAGGAGCCGCATAAAACAGTATATATAGTGTTAAGCAAAAGTATGCGCATCCCTAGTGAAATCACACATTTTGTTGATTTTAACATATACTGACATTGACACAACCTTTGGAGGGAACTTACATGTGACATTTAAGCAAATTGTTATACAGCAATAATGTTTATTTGCCGAGTTTAACATACTGAAGAAATGAAATGTTTGGTATGCAAAAAGGTTTTGGCACCTTTCCAGATGACTCATCTATGTTTATTAACTTATTATGTCTTAATCCAAGTCAGATTTAGGCCCTTTAAGAGCTCAGTGCTTCAAGTCTCTCAAGGAGCTGGGCTTACCCTCAACAGCCTTAGGCTTCTTTAAGTAGTTAACTAGGAATATGAAAATAAAACCGATTCTCACAAAGCAGCAAAAGGCTATAAAAAGATATATAAAACATTCTAAATCATCATGTAAACTTCACACTGCTCAGGAAATAAAACATAAGGGGAAGTGTTGAAGTTTTGCCAAGTTCAGAAGATCAAGAAAGTCAGTTGATAGAAGTACTTATATACAGGTCTGATTTGTAAAGCTACACACTCTGCCAAGGAGCAGCAGGAGCATTTTGCTGAAGGTAAAAATGCATGGATTATCAGTGCTAACCAAGGCCCTTGGTGTCCTTCTCTAGGCTTAATTAACAAACTGTGGATTTTACCTACCAACGCCAGTTTGCACTGGTAACTTTATTAGGAAAACCCTTTCTAACACTGGACAGGACAACAGTTTATTCTCAGAACAGCGTGAATTTTCCAATGCATGAAATCCACAGAATCCTAAAAACATTTACAGATTCTGGTTCTTGCTGATATTATAGCATCATGTAAACGCTACAGATTCATGCTGCAAATCTTCCATACTAACACATCTCAATGAAATTCAGAACTAGGGAAGGCCAATGAAGTAAACTGAAATAAACTCAGAGGTGGACAGAAATGTCGTAAAGTAATAAGAAAACTACCCGATTCACTGCTGTGCATGTATTCATGTTGTTCGCATTAGTCACATATTAAAGGCTTGTTTATACTCAAATGAAACCTTTGGATTTTTTGATTACTATCCACTAACGTCACCTTCAAATACCGTTATACAGTGGTGTTTGAAAGTTTCTGAAACCTTCAGAACGTTTGTTTCTGCATAAACATGACTGAAAACATCATCTCGCTTACTGAACTTAGATAACACTAATCCAATTAACAAATGAGACAAAAATATTATATTTGCACGTTTATTTTTAAAGGAAAATGATCCAATAATATATATCTTTGAGTTTCAAAATATGGTCATTGGTATGTTTGTTCATTGGTAGAACGTGTGTGCTTAGAGTTGTTGTCTTGCTAGATGACTCACATCCTCTTGAGATTCAGTTCACAGCCCGATATCCTGACATTTTTCCTTTAGAATTTGTTAATATAATTCCGAATTGATTGTTATATCAATAATGGTAAGCTGTCCTGGCCCAAATGCAGTAACACAGGCCCAAATCATGGTACTGCCACCACGTTTCACAGATGACATAAGATTTTTATAGTGGAATGCAGTGAACCAAGAAGCTCTATTTTAATAAATGAGTTTACATTTGCAAAAAAAAGAAGAAGCTCTATTTTGGTCTGTCCACAACATGTTTTTTGAGCAGCATTATGGCTTGTTCTTTAGTAATTTGCAGATGGGCAACAATGTTCTTATGGAGAGAAGTAGTTTTCTCCTTGCGAGCCTGCCACGCACACCACTGTTGTTCTGTGCTGTTCTGCGTTCTGATGGTGGACTCATGAACATTAACGCTGTTCCTTTGTGACCTTGCAGACTATTACACATGACCTTGCTCTTGGACTGATCTTTGTTGGCTGATCACTCCTGAGGAGGGTAACAATGGTCTCTAACTTCCTTGTACACAATCTATCTGACTTTGGTGGAGTCCAAACTCTTTAGATTTGGTTTTGTAACTTTTTCCTGATGAGCACCAGCAACTCTTTTCTCCCCTTTGTTCTTGCCATGATACACTTCCACAAACGTGTCAAGAAGATCAGACTTTGAGAGATCCCTGTTCTTTAAATACAACCGACAGCCCACTCACACCTGATTGTCGTTAATCCTTAAATGCTAATCCTAGAGGTTCACATATTTTTGCCACTCATAGGTATGTAATATTGGATCATTTTCCTCAACAAATAAATGATAAAGTATAATATTTTTATGCCTCATATGCTTAATTTGGTTATCTTTATCTACTTTTAGGACTTATGTAAAAATCTGATTTAGGTCAAATTTAGGCAGAAATATAGAAAAGGGTTCAAAAGTCTGAGACCACTAGTTAAAACAGTGAGATTTTGCATTTTCTCAAATGTATTACAATGTTTTCTAGTGTTGCACTGATACTGATGCTTACACACAGTATCGGTATCGCTTATAGAGAGCACCAACACCAGGAAGAGGCTACTGATGCACATCGTCCCCTTCCTTGTGGAATTATAAGGTTCTATCTGACATTTTTTTCAAGGCAGGAATAACCCTAGACAAGGTGCAAATCCATCATAAGGCTCTCACACACTCACACTCACACACACACACACACACACACACACACACACACACACTCCACGATCCTGTTCAGGATTAAACGGAGAAGAAAATGAGTGAATGAATGACATGAAATGTTTATATTAATTGTTACTAGAAACTAAGTTTGTTTAATTTCAGTGAAATTTTGCAATGGTTGTGACAGTGTTTAATTACGAATGCACAAATTTTAATAAACCGGTTGTAATTAATAATTTAATTAAAAATAATAATTCAATAAGTATATTCTAAGGTTGTATGATTTGTATGCCTAAGTTTGAAACATTTTGGAAACATTGCTGAAATGTTGCCTGTAATCTTACATTTCTTTAAAAAGTCTTATTTCTTATGTTTTGTAATACTAAGCCAGAAATATAATTAAATACATTTGAATTGATGTCTTAATTACAACAATCATTGATTTCCTTAATTCAATCATCTTTTTTTAATTTTTCTTCCAAAATAAAACATTTTGCTGCATTACAGTCAAGATTTCTGATATAAAATCAAACCTAATACAGTACAGCTTTTATTTTCTGATACATGTAGACAATCTGTTACGCCACTAATTTCATGTTTGAAGAAATTAATTAACTGTCTGGTTCCTTGAAAACCACTGCTTCTTTTTATGTTTTGCCAGATAGAACCTTAGAATTCTGAGGAGAAAGTGAGTTCTTAGGATTAGAAGGTTCTACATTTGACCTGTTCCAAAAAACAAACATTTACAAATTTGGTAGGATTTTGATATGGTACATTTAGAGTAAATTTAGGGTGTCTGTGATTTTCATGCATGAAAGAGACTTGTATTATATCTTATTTGGCATACAGAACAATGGATTTACCAAAATAAAGGCATAAATACCAGGATTTATAGGCACCTATCGAGTAGTTAAGTTAGATAGAGTTGGTATTGGTCTTGGTACTCAGTATCGGCCGATACTTGAATTTCAGATATCTGTATCGGTATCTGAAGGAAAAAAGTGGTTTCAGTGCATCCCCAATGTTTTCAATTATAAATTATGTAATCAGCATGACCATGTGAGTGAATTTATTAGTATTTTGCACTACTGAAAAGCAAGTACACACAAATGTCAATCCCTTTGTACCAGAGGTAAGATTTCCTTGGGTCTTATTCTTTCCATACAAACTCAGACAACACTCAAGATAGATTTAATCTACTAATCAGAAGGTTGTTTAAGTTAAAGAATTTGAAGCCTTTGTATACACATGGTCGTGCCTCAGGTTTTCATCATAACAGTAGAAAGTAATGTTTGCATTGTGACAGTGGGAAATATAGCTAATCATGTCTAAGTTGAAGGTTTCCCATGGGGACAGTACATGGCACTCAAAATGCTTTGACAAAACTGGATTGTTTGTGTCCAAACTACAACCAGGCAGCCCAAAAGTAACCATGCCATTTGAAGATCTAAACCTTTGTTCACTGAAGGCAGGTCAGTCACTTCTGAAAAGACACAGACTAGAGACCAGACCGGTGACCATAATCGGACGGTTTTCATCGTTATTGGCCATAACCAGTGCTCGGCCAATCAATCTCATATAACCGATTCTGTGCTGGTCACATTTAACTTGTGCAGTGACACAAACACAGCCACACACGAACAGCACAGTTCTTTTACTTAGTTTTATTCAGAATTCAGTTCATGTGTGTATGGAGCACTAAACACGGCTCAGCCGCTTGTGGGTTACTTTATGAGACCGGACGCATTTAAGGAAGTGTTCGATTTCGGTTGTGTTTTCAGTGCTACATAGTCTCTACCTTTACAGTGCAATACTAATTGAACACAGAAGGGAAACTAATGAGGGAGTAGAGATCTGGAATATATTGCCAAAAGTATTCACCCACTCATTCAGCCAAATCATTGAATTCAAGTGTTCCAATCACTTCCATGGCTACAGGTGTATAAAATCCAACAAGTCCAGTCATGAAATTTCTTCACTACTAAATATTGCACAGTCAACTGTCAGTGGTATTATAACATCGTATTATATTAAGTGTAAGCGATTGGGAACGGTAGACCACATAAAATTACAGAGTGGGGTTATCAGATGCTGAGTGCAAAGTGTGCAGAGGTCACCAACTTACTGCAGAGTCAATCACTACAGACCTCCAAAACTTCAATTGGCCTTCAGATTAGCTCAAGAACAGTGCGTAGAGAGCTTCATGGAATGGGTTCCCATGGCCAAGCAGCTGCATCCAAGCCTTATATCACCAAAGCGTCAAATGCAGTGGTGTAAAGAACGCCGCCACAGGACACTAGAGCAGTAGAGACGTGTTTTCTGGAGTTATGAATCACGCTTTTCCATCTGGCAATCTGATGAACGAGTCTGGGTTTGTTGGTAGCCAGGAGAACAGTATTTGTCTGACTGAATTGTGCCAACTGTAAAGTTTGGTTAAGGGGGGACTATGGCGTGGGGTTGTTTTTCATCAGTTGGGCTCAGCCCCTTAGTTCCAGTGAATTTTGGACAATTTCATGCTCCCAACTTTGTATGAACAGTTTGGGGATGGCTCCTTTCTGTTCCAACATGACTGCGCACCAGGGCACAAAGCAAGTGTAACAGGATGCAGGCCTTTAGCTTGCATCCATTCGGTTTAGCTCCCCCTGCTTTCTGCTTCCCACCCAGCAGGTGGGGCTGTCTGCTATATATACCCCGCTTCCTGTTCACTTCCTTGTCTGGCTTTAGCATACCTTTTTGTCTCACTGGTGTTATCCTGACTCCTGACTCCTGACTCCTGACTCCTTTACTCCTTGTCTCCTTGTCTCCTTGTGCTGGTTTGTCTTTCTACTTTGTGTTGTCTCTTTGTATCTTGGTCCTTGTAGTTATGTGTTCTCTGTATTTCATGGTCGGCTTATGTTCAGCTGTGTTCTATGTTTATTACTAGCCTCTTTGTTTGTTAGCCTGGTAGCTTGTTTCTGTGAGTTTGCTTTGTTTGCCACATGTTTAGCTTATTGTCTTGTTAGCTTGTCCTTTGTGTTTGTTGCATGTTCATTGTTTGTATTAGCGTTAGCCTAGTTAGCTGTCTTATGTGTTATATGTTTGTAGTGTTACCTATTCCGTCACAGTTTAGTTCTATGTGGTTTGTTTATGTATTTCACTATGTCACCTGTAAATATACCCTCACCACTTGCACCTACGTCCGTTTCCCTTGTCCCTGCTTATGCGATTCGTGACAGCAAGGTCCATAAAGACATGAATGGGTGTGTTTGGTGTGGAAGAACTTGACTGGCCTGCACAGAGTTCTGACCTCAAACCTGATAGAACACCTTTGGGATGAACTAGAGCAGAGGCTGTGAGCCAGGCCTTCTCATCCAACATCAGTGTCTGACCTCACAAAATGCACTTCTGGAAGAATGGTCAAAACTTCAAATAAACACACTCCTAAACCCTTGTGGCAAGCCTTCCCAGAAGAGTTGAAGCTGTTATGGCTGCAAAGGGTGGGCCAACATCATATTAAGAATGGGATGTCACTCATCCATATGCGTGTGAAGGCAGACGAGTGAATACTTTTAGCAATATAGTGTATTTCCGAGACAGCCATGTCATCAGCATTTAGCCCTTTTAGAGCATGCTCTCTGCAATGGTGGACATGCATAATAAGCCATGGAACTCTGAAACTCTGAATTTTCATAACTCTGAAAATGTTTGGAACAAAAAATACAAGAAGAAGTTTAAAACAGCGTCACCCTGCTGAAAATGCAAAATTTGACAAAACTAACAAAGGCAAAGAGGTTAATGCTCAAGCTAGTGCTAGTACAGAGCAAGGCACAAGCCAGCAGCCCCTGCTATCTTTCATTAGCAGTTAGGAAGTTTCCATTAACAGAAAAGTTAAACAAAAATGTTTCTGTATGCTGTCATTTTATATTTCGTAGAGAGAAAAAAAATTGGTAATCGGCCAAAATCAAAATCGGCCAGTCATATTTTTTTTAAATCGGCAGTCAAAATAGGCCAAGGAAGATGCAATCAGTGCATCTCGAAAACAAGTTGTAATGAATAAAAATCAAAACGAGGCTACACATTAGTGGTCTCAAAGGACAAGTTGTAGTCTCTAAAATACAGGGAGGCAAAACTCTTAGCATGGGCTAAGACATATGAACATTTCACAGCATGTAATAGATGATGGCAATAACAGAAGGGTTTATGTATGGAGAAGAACAAGAAAGAGATTGATACCACTGTGTATCAAATCAACACTGAAGCATGGTGGTGGGAATAATTAAGTTTGCAGGTGTTTCTATTCTCCATTTGGGAATCTACACAGAATCACTACAACCTGACAAATGAAAAGTATCACTATATGCGTATATACTATACCGATCTGGATTTTTTCTAGAGAATTCATACTGCAGTAGGATAATCACACAAAACACAAATAAAAGTTTTACAACAACTATCTGAAGACTAAAGAAGATCAAAGAGTGCTGTCATGGATGTTTCTCCACAATCACCTGAAACCCACTGAGCATTTACGGGAATATTGAAGACTGAAAATTCAGTCTTCAAATGCAGTAATATCACAAGATCCTCTTTTGAAAATCTGAAATCATGCTGGGATAATATGTATCTAGAGTTTGTCCATTCCTGTGCACAGTGCACAGTGTCATTACATTAAAATTCAGAAATGTATTTTTTTAAATTCAACTTTTCACTCAAAGTGTTATGCTGGTTATATGATTAGTAATCAAAAATACTGTATTAAATTTGAGGAAAATGTAAAATGACATAATTTTCACTAGTGTTCAACAAGCATCAACAAATTGGCAGCCAGTGTGAAACATCTAAGTACCCAGGAAATTACAAGGTAAACAATGCTGGTTTATATCATTAATTTACGTTCTTTGAAATGGTGATGAAGAGCTGAGATGCATGTCATTGCTATTTTATCTTTTGCGTATAATTCAAATTTAAAGGGACACGTGCCTTTATGTTGTTGTGTTGTTTGTTATGCTGTTGGATTTTGTCTTGAAGGTGATGCTTTATGTTTTGATGTCACACTGCTATAGTACAGGTTTTTATAAACCCACTTCTGCTCACTTAGTTATCAGGATTTGCTTCCATATATGTGAGCATATTTTGTAGAACATAATGTACTACATACCATATTTATTCAACAACACAGTAACTTTCTTATACTTCATTATTACAATTCAAGTCATTATTTGTGGATGAGTACTTTCACTGTTACTTAATTAATATATCTTAACTTGTTTGCTATTGCTAGTGTTTTGTGATTATCATTCTTGAAATATCCATTGGTAATGGGCGAACAGTGGCCATAAAAGAATGAAAATGATCGGTAACAGTTCTCTGATAGGCTGTGGCATTCAAACATTGCAAAACTGCTATGAATTTGTCCAGTAAGTGCCAAAAAAGCACTGCCAACTCCATTACTCCATCCACAACAGCGTCAACATGGTGGTCTGGGTTCACAACGTCATGCTGTTTCTGCCAAATTCTGATCCTACCATCTGCATGCTGCAGCAGAAATGAAGAGATTCTTCAGATAATTTTAGCCTCAGTTAATGGATTTGTTTGTCAGGATCTTAATGGGCCTTCTCCTGCTAGAGCAAACCAGCCTCAGGGTTCAATGTGCTGTGCATTCAGCTATGCTATTCCTGATCACCACTGTTATAAAAACTAGCTATCCTATATACCATAGATGATATACTGTAGATATACTGTTTGATTGTAGATATTGATGAAACGCAAATACCTATACTCTAAATGACGGTCCCTTGATGGATCAAGTATACAATGGCTGCTGAGCTTTGCATGTAACAGTTGGGCTACAGTTAATAACTGTATTCAAATTGCCTTTATGGTTGGCAAATCACCCAGTGTGTGCAGTATGGTAGGTAGGTGTATCTAATAAACTGGCAACTAAGTCAGTTGTAGAATGCACTCATTTTTTTGTTACTGGTGCCAAATATCACCAACATTTGACAGGTTGGTGGTCAGTTAATTTCAAACCCTGATTGCTAGTAATTTCTCTGTGGTTATATTCCACAATGACAGCATGAAGCACTGAGGCTTAGTGTTTTGTAGGCCAGGTGTTTCTGCACTTTGACATATGGGTCAAGTGTAGCCATGTGCCTGTTTGTTGTGTTAATATTATAACGGTATAGTGCGCCATACAGAATGCCACATGCCCATCACAAGGTAGGAATAAAGGCATGCAATTGACATACCCAGGACACCACTCTCCCGTTGAAGCAGGGCAGTCTGGCGTTATCATCAGATATCTCCTCTTTAACCACCCTGTTTGAAAGATACACACAAACCACAGTTAGTTACTCTATGTTCCCTGAACTCAGAGACCTTATTCCCATATATTTGCTCATGCTTAGGCATATTGAAAACATGTCATGCTCAGACAGTGGAATTTTCCCCTTAGCTTATAAATAACCTCTAGCAGCACGTTTAGGGAATGCTGAACAGTCCTGTTGACCGAGCTGTTGAAAACTACTCCATCTGTCCTTCTGTCTTCATTATTCTTAATGCATATTCCAGTTTACCTACTCGACCACCAGCTGCAAGGGCTGCACATGTTGCAAGAGTGTTACAATGTAGTCTGTTTATGAGCATGTGCAAGAGACAATATGTGTGATCATGGGAAAAGTGGCAGGGTACAGGACAGGTTATTAATAGGATGATCAAGGGTGTTAGCATAGTGTTCGTCCCAGACGTTAAATTCCCTACCAAAATACCACGCAGTTAGCCTTTAACCCTCTGCACCACAGTTCAGCAGACACAGACCTGCTAGCCTCACACAACACCTTACAAGTCTGATCCATACAAGCACACACAAACAGAAAACCTCGACAGTGTAACAATTTAAAGAGCATGGAAATTTAAAAAATGTGTTACTGAGTTTTTACCCACCCTCTATCTGAAACTCCAGTTTGCTTGAAAGCAAGCAATCTGGGAGGCGTTCAAACAATGGGCTTCCTCCAAGACCCATGCTGCCAGCCACTCGGGCAACATCATTTTGTAACTAAAATTGTTTGCGACATTAACCCTCCTGTTTTATTTAGATGAACTATTGTCTTAATCTTGACAACAGTTCAAACACCACTTCAGGTGCATTTAGATGCCAGGTAGGACGTGGATTCTTCCACTGCTTGAGAGTGTTGTTGTGAAACTGTACGCAAATAAACTCATCATGTGTCATTCTTCATGAGATAAGCAATGAAAATGGAGAGAAGTTCAGTCTAAACATAAAATATTCACTTCACTCCTGCTCCACAAACCTTGCCACAGCTGCTTTTATCACAGACCTTAATTATTAGAAAGATTCAAAAGCTCTATTCTCTGAAACCACTCTCAAAGTTGGACTACTCTGGAGTGAAAAGAACATTTACAATACCTATTGAAAATCATCATACCCTCTTGAAATCCTTGCCTTTTGTCACATTATACCATGAAAATTAAACATTTTAATATTGGATACATTAGTTTAATTTAATTAGTAAAATATCTGGTTTAAATACAGTGCCTTGCAAAACTATTCGGCCCCCTTGAACTATTCAATCTTTTGCCACATTTCAGGCTTCAAACATAAAGATATGAAATTGTAATTTTTTGTGAAGAATCAACAACAAGTGGGACACAATCGTGAAGTGGAACGAAATTTACTGGATATTTTAAACTTTTTTTTTAGAAATAAAAAGCTGAAAAGTGGGGCGTGCAAAATTATTCGGCCCCTTTACTTTCAGTGCAGCAAACTCACTCCAGAAGTTCAGTGAGGATCTCTGAATGATCCAATGTTGACCTAAATGACTGATGATGATAAACAGAATACAAGTATCCAGAATCAAGTCTCCGTATAAATGCACATGCTCTGTGATAGTCTCAGAGTTCTGTATCATGAAGCATCATGAAGACCAAGGAACACACCAGGCAGGTCCGAGATACTGTTGTGGAGAAGTTTAAAGCCGGATTTGGATACAAAAAGATTTCCCAAGCTTTAAACATCTCAAGGAGCACTGTGCAAGCGATCATATTGAAATGGAAGGAGTATCAGACCACTGCAAATCTACCAAGACCCAGCCGTCCCTCTAAACTTTCAGCTCAAACAAGGAGAAGACTGATCAGACATGCAGCCAAGAGGCCCATGATCACTCTGGATGAACTGCAGAGATCTACAGCTGAGGTGGGAGACTCTGTCCATAGGACAACAATCAGTCGTACACTGCACAAATCTGGCCTTTATGGAAGAGTGGCAAGAGGAAAGCCATTTCTTAAAGATATCCATAAAAAGTTTGCCACAAGCCACCTGGGAGACACACCAAACATGTGGAAGAAGGTGGTCGGACGAACTTTTTGGCCACAATGCAAAACGTTTATGTTTGGCGTAAAAAGCACACACAGCCATCTCACCCTGAACACACCATCCCCACTGTCAAACATGGTGGTGGCAGCATGATGGTTTGGGCCTGCTTTCTTCAGCAGGGACAGGGAAGATGGTTTAAAATTGATGGGAAGATGGATGGAGCCAAATACAGGACCATTCTGGAAGAAAACCTGTTGGAGTCTGCAAAAGACCTGAGACTGGGACGGAGATTTATCTTCCAACAAGACAATGATCCAAAACATAAAGCAAAATCTACAATGGAGTGGTTCACAAATAAACGTATCCAGGTGTTAGAATGGCCAAGTCAAAGTCCAGACCTGAATCCAATCGAGAATCTGTGGAAAGAGCTGAAAACTGCTGTTCACAGACGCTCTCCATCCAACCTCACTGAGCTCGAGCTGTTTTGCAAGGAAGAATGGGCAAAAATGTCATTCTCTCAATGTGCAAAACTAACAGCTGTAATCGCAGCAAAAGATGGCGCTACAAAGTATTAACGCAAGGGGGCCGAATAATTTTGCACGCCCCACTTTTCAGCTTTTTATTTTAAAAAAAAAGTTTAAAATATCCAATAAATTTCGTTCCACTTCACGATTGTGTCCCATTTGTTGTTGATTCTTCACAAACTCTTCTACAAAAAATTACAATTTCATATCTTTATGCTTAAAGCCTGAAATGTGGCAAAAGGTTGAAAAGTTCAAGGGGGCCGAATACTTTTGCAAGGCACTGTAAGTATTCAGTCATTTAAAGTAACCATTACAAACTTGCTCAGGTACAACCAATCACATCACACACCAGGTTAGAGGGTCAATACATGGCATCAATTTTAGTGGTTTTAATTACTTCAAAATAAAACCAGCTGCTCCATGAGGATTCCATTACTAGTAGTACATCATAACAAAAATACACCATGGTTGGTAGTTACAAGAAGGATACAAGAAGATTCCAGTGGCTTTAACTATCCCCGTGAGACCGTTCAAAGCATTATCAAGTAGTGGAAAGTGTATGGCACCACCAACACCTTGCCAAGATCGGGTTGTCCTTCCAAACTGGGTGAACGAGCCAAGGGGTTATTGACCAGGGAACCTACCAAGAGCCCAATTACAAATGTGAAAGACTTACAAGTCTCTGTGGCTGGGATGAGTCATTCTGAGCACAACAATCTCACAAAGATGGCCTGTATGGCAAGGTACCAAGAAAGAAGTCGTTCCTGAAAAAGTGCCACGCTGAGCCATGTTTGTGCTTTGCCAAGAAGACTTGTTGCAAAAAGTTTTATGGTCAGATAAAACTAAAACTAGAACTTTTTGGACTGAACGCCAAGTGATATATTTGGCAAAAAACAAACACAGCACACCACCGAAAATACACTTTACCTACCAGAAAGCATGGTGGTGGCAACATTATGTTATGGGGTGTTCCTCTTCAGGAGGAACTGGGTAACTAGTCACGACTGAAGGGTAAATAGATGCTTCCAGGCACATCCAAATTCCTGAGGAAAACCTGCGACCCTCTGATAGATAGCTGAAAATGGGCAAGAGTTTCACCTTCCAGCATGACAACAACCCTAAACACACTGCCAAAAACAAAACCATGGCTTAAAGGAAGGTGAACGTTCTTCAGTTGCCAAGTCAGAGTCCTGACTTAAATCTGATTTGTGGAAGGACTTGAAGAGAGCAGTGCATTTCCAGTCACCAGTGACTGAACTTTAACAATTCTGCAAGGAAGAACGGACAAATCCCCAATCTACAGTCATCAATCTTTTTGGATATGACCCTACAAGCTTTGCACATAGCTGGTAGGGTCATATCCAAACAGATTGATGACTGTAATTAAATCAAAAGATGGCTCTACAAAGTACTAAATCATTTTTTTTATTTTTAAAAACATTTTTAGAACTGTTTGCTTTTTGCTCATTATTTGTGTCAAAAGATGTTAATAAAGTTGGAAAATGATATTATTTTGTGTGTTCTCATTTCAGGTTGTAAGACAAAACAGTGACTATTTCAAGAAGATTTTCTAAAGGCACTCTATGCGCATGTAAAGTTAGGGTTAGGGTTAGAGCTATGTCACATTAAATTAATGTTTGCTGAAATTACAAATCTTTCCTCCAAGTTTCTGCAGAATTTCCAGGTCACATGACCCAGGAATTAGAAGTCGATGAACCTGCACTTGTGATAAAAAGCAGTGAAAAAGTACAGGGTCTGTAACCTACTCCCCAGCTCCAAGCCCAATAGTGAAATCTGACCAGGAACTCTTGTCATAGATCGGAAGTGTTTGTGTGTCCTTTCAAGAAATCACCATAATATATGACTGCTGTGGGGAAGCTTAATGAAATATTACCCATGTAACCACACTTACAAAAAAAAAAAAAAAAAACACACTTTTGTATATAAAGTACAGAAGATTTTGAGTCTGGTAATAACAAGAATTAAATAAAGCAGGAGTGACTGCAAGGGTTTTTGTATATTTTGGTTTATGCAGTAAAAGCTGCTATTTCATTGAATTCAATTCCATAATTGACTGCATTCTTGATATCAGAAACCATCTCTTGGTTGAGATCTGGTGACTGTTGATCTGGTGACTGTTCAAGAAACCAGTTTGAGATGACTTGAGCTTTGTGACACAACACCTAGAAGACAGGTACACTGTGGTCATAAAGGGATGGGCATGATCTTCATCAGAAAGGCTGTGGTGTTTAAACAATGCTCAATTGGTATAAAGGGGCCCAAAGTGTGCTAAGAAAATATTCCCCACACCATTAGACCACCACCAGCCTGAACTGATGATACATTTACATCTACAGCATTTCGCAGACGCCCTTATCCAGAGCAACTTACAATTGATAGTCTTACAATCCAAGCAATTGTGGGTTAAGGGCCTTGCTCATGGACCCAAGAGTGGCAGCTTGGCAGAGGTGGGATTTGAACCATGGACCTTTTGGTCAATAGTCCAGTACCTTAAACGCTAGGCTACCATAATCTACAGTAGCATACATCCAACCATTCATGTTGTTTATGCCAAATTCTGACCCTACCATTCAAATGTCTCAGCAGAAAACAAGGCTCATCAGACCAATTTTGGTGAGCCTGTGCAATTTGTAGCCTCAAGTTGCCTGTTCCTAGCTGACAGTAGTGACACTTGGGGTGGTGCTCTGCTAAAGTAGCCCATCTGCTTGAAGGTTTGATGTGTTGTGCATTCAGAGATGCTCTTTTGCATAACTTGGTTGTAACGAGTGCTTATTTGAGTTACTGTTGCCTTTTTGCATGTCTAAATGCATTGAGCTGCTGCCATGTGATTAGATATATGCATTAACATGAACAGGTAGAACAGGTGTACTTAATAAAGTAGCCGACGAGTGTATATTTAGAACTGACAGGTTCTTTACTGAAATGTCACGTGGCAGCACATTCATCAGCTTTTTGAAATATGAAATCAATAGTTACTAGGAGAGGGAATTACAGGGCCATTACGTCCGTTAAGTCATAAGTCCGTTTAGAACGCCTGCACGGTACGATATATCGCCGTATTGATATTTTGTCCCACCCCTAATATTTACCAGGTTGAAAAGAATTTGGCGGTCCAAACTCAAACTCCTAAATTTCAAGCTTTAGTGGGTCAGAGTCTGAATTCATTGGGTGCAAGCAGACGCGCACCCTAGTTAGGGCGCTAGTCCATCACAGGATTCGACAGAGGTCGCTGTTGCAGCAACAGTAGATGCTCCACTTGTCCGGCTTCCCCTCCGACAGACACAGACAGTCATGCCTTTGCAATGACCCGACCCAGTTGGAGAGCACTGGTATCTCTTGAAATAATGGTACTAGTGAAACAAATTTTATTTGCTTTTTATAACTAAACAACAAAAACTGTTCTTGGTGGAAACCTCAAGACTTCTGGACTTTGTAATCAGTTTATTACATACATGAATAGTGTGGTTTCAGTACCATATCTGCTAACCTGTAAAACATTTACCATAATTTAGAATTCCCCTGATGTAAAAAATGTCCATTGACAAAGTGGATTGCTTAAGACATCAATACAAAGCCTGTAGATAATCATCAAGACATCAGATACACTGTATCTGATGTACACTGGACATCAGTGCCATGTTTTATCTTTTATGTTGCTATAATAAAAAACATATCACTTAAAAGTGCATAGTAACACTTCTAAAAAACTGGTATTCTTCTTACATTTATCATTACTTCTGTTACATATAACAAAGAAAACATGCAGCAATTCACAGAGTCTTACAAGCCCAAATCAGGAAATGTATGGAACAGGCAAAGAAATTTAATTTTATTTCATTGCAGACAGTATGAACCCCAATATTTTTCATGTTTATCTCGTCACCTTCATTTAATTTGTTAATAAATATCCATTCCTGCATTTCAGGCCTGTAACACATTCCAAAAACATTGGGAGGGTAAAGCATTTGCCATTTTGTTATGCTGTCAATCCTTCTCGCAACAGTTGCTGCGTGTTCATGGTAAGATGTGGAATGGAATTGGATTGGTAATGGATCGGCCCTGTCCGACCGATATCCGACGAGTGAATGACGTCAATATCGGACCCGATACTGGTATAGGTTTGGATCGGACCCAACTCTTTTGTATTTTGTCCCATTCTAACTGCAAACTTCTTAAGGTGTGCAACAGTACAGAGTCTTTGTCACATTTCTCATTTCGATATTCTCCACACATTCTCTATTGGGGACAAGTCAGGACTGCAGGCAGGCCAGTCCAGTATCTGTACCCTCTTGTTCTGCAGCCATAACTTTGTAATGTGTACAGCATGTGGTTTTGCACTGCCTTGTTGAAATATTCATGGACTTGGGTTCATACTGTTTGCAATGACATTAAAGTCAATGTAATACATAGTGCAGTTTTTTTTTCTTTTTGCATTTTCCATACTGTCCCAACTGTTCTGTGATTTGGGGTTGTTCTAACTACCCAACTGCATGCACAGAGCTGACATTTGAAAGACAAACACAGCAATCTGCCTCGTTCTCTCCAAACCCCAAAGTGCAGCCAAGACTAGGAAAGAAAGCATAATAAATACTGAGCTATGTTTCTGGGAAAAGCCAGTTCTTCTTGAGAGGTCATTCTTGGTCACATTGTATCCAAGATGTGAAGTGTTCTAATGAACGACTAAGATCATAAGCACCAGAAAACTGCAAAGCATCAGCTCTGGTGAACTGGAAGTAGTCGAAGCACCAAAGTGTGTGTGGCGTGCATTTCCTACTATATAAACACAATCAGCTCAATTAAACAGAAAGCTAAACTAAACCTTATTAAAACCACCTCTGAGCAGTAGGGATGGGCATGGTTATTTGAGTCAGTCTTTGTCTCAGTTTACATCCACTTCTCCTGGTGAGGGTTGCAGTGTTTTGTCAAATAAATGTTCTGACTGACGTTGAGATGTAGAACCACACGAATGACATACGCAGAGATAAGTTTGACAGGTTTAACAGGCAGATCCAGTGAGCCTTACTCAGTTATCAGTGACAGATAATGGCAGACATTCACACAGAAACTACTGGTAATGAGAATTACTTAACACCATAATGAAATCTGAGCTACAAATCAATATCAGGGTAATCAAACTATAACTCACCAGGTGGTTATGTGGCTACAACTTAAGTGCCATTACAGTATGTTATGAAGGATGGTGGTAACTGAGAGGTTAATTGTAAGTGCTTGGAGTTCTTGCTGTGTAGCAATAACCAACCACATCTGACTATGTAAAACACCATTTACGCTTAGTCTTTTCATGTGTGGATACAATTTTAACCACTAATTATGACCCCATTTACACTTACTAGTCAAATGCAACTCCGGTCAGCCAGATAGAAATCCAGCTGTTGTATCTTGCATAACATGTAAATCAGTTCCTAACACTTCCTGTGTTGCTTGCAGTTTTATTTGCAAAATATGGATGCTACATCAAACTGCACAATTTTACATAAGCTCTTAAAATTTCTTCAAAATAAGAAGGTGGCGCCAACTTCGGGATTAATATTTAGAAGCGAGCGACTGTAAAGCAGAATAATACAGCATTGACACCTTAACAAGTGCAACTATTGTCCACATATTAATGATAGAGCAAGCTGGTGCTGGTGGGAGACGAGCGTGTAAGTGTATATTGGATAGTGGAGCAACTATTCAGATAGTGGGAACCCTATTTCTATTATTTCCTATGAACTCATCCCACGATATTTAAAAACCTACCTACTTTCAAATATGTCAGCATAATAGGTAGGGGATGGTGTGATGGTTCTCCTGTCTGTTCCTGCATAACCGGGAGGGGATTTGCCTGTCTAATGTGAACAGAGTACTACTGAATGCATGCATGTTCACTATTGTCTCATAGCATCTTTCTTTTAGCACGAAACATTATTATGTAAAATAATTTAACCATTACCTTATTATTATTACTAAGTAAAATGAAGGTTTAATTAAGTGCAGGATATACAGTACTGTGCAAAAGTCTTAGGCCACCATTAGCTTAGATACACCATTGCGTGTGTCTACATGCACTTAATAGTCCAACTGCAGAAAACCAGATTTCAGTAATCCAATCAAGGACTTTACATGCACTTGGGTAATCAGATAAATGGAAAACATCAGGTTTACATGACTCAATAATCAAATTTCTACTTTGCAACCAGCCAATAATCTCACAGAAGTATGTGGCATAAACTTCAAACTTTAATAATTAAATAAGGAAATCTTTAATTTCCTCAAGCATATACTATATAGAGTCTCCCTAATTGTGTTTGGTAGATAATTCGTGATAAGCTTGGATTGTAGTACTACTTCTGTGACGTAACTTAAAAATACTTAAGCAATATATTATTTAAATAATACTTGAGCTATTAAAATGATACATTCTACTTGTATCGTTGTATATTTCTTGCAATTATAACACTACATGCACCAGCAGATTTGAACCTCTCATTACACAAGGCATTATGTACTCCTTGCCTCCACTATGAAAATGTACTCCCATTCTGACAACACAACGTAGTCATTTTGTTTACAACTGGCACAGCAAGAGTATTTTTTCCTTTCAGTTTCACTAATTCACAAGAAGTGTGAAAGAAGTGTATTATAAGCTGTTTATGTCAAGGATGTTCACATACTGTCTGATAAAAAGCAGCTGACAGTGTTTTTACAGTGGTGCTTGAAAGTTTGTGAACTTAAAACATCATCAGATAGTCAAAGTCATCAAAGTCTTATTTTCACAAAACGTTAGTCTAAGATTTCCACTGTTTTTGCTCAAGATTTTGATTGTTGATGCTGATCAGTCTGGAAAAGATCACAAACCATCTCAACATAAAGGGTCTCAACTCCACCAATCCACAGTCAGACAGTCCATCCACAGGCTATGGAGGAAATTCAAGGCCATAGTTACCAACACCGGAGTGGTCGACCAACAAAGACCACCACAAGAGCAAAGCATGAAATAGTCTGAGAGGTCATAAAGAAACCCAGGGTCATTTCTAAGCATGTAAAGGCTTCTCTCACATTGGGCAAATGTTCAAATACATGAGTCCAATGTGTTGAACAACAATGGTGTGCATGGCAGGGTTTCAAGGAGAAAGACACTGAGCTCCAACAAGAACATTGCTGCCCATGTGCAGTTTGCTAAAGATCACATGAAAACGCTAGAAGGCTACAGTAAATTAGTTAGTGGACGGATGAAAAAAAATAGAACATTCTGGTCTGAATATAAAGTGTTTGTCTGCAGAATGGAAAACGCTACATTCCCACATAAGAACCTTATCACATCTGTGAAATGTGGTGGTGGTAGTATCATGGTTTGGGCCTGTTTTGCTGCCTCTGGGCCAGGATGGGCCAACATTGATAGAACAGTGACTTTTGAATTATACCAGAAAATTTTAACGGAAAATGTCAGAACATCTGTCCATGAACTGAAGTCAAAGTCCTGCTCTAAATCCAGTAGAAATGTTGTGGATGGACCTTAAGTGAGAAGTTCATGTGATAAAAAAACACCATAATCCCAGAGTTGATGCTGTTCTGTATGTAGGAATCGACTAAAATGCCTCCAAGCCAATGTGCAGGGCCGATCAACATTTACCAGAAACATTTAGTTGCAATTACTGCCTCACAAGGAGGTCACACCAGATACTGAAAGACTGAAGCAAAGGTTCACATACTTTTACCACTCACAGAAATATGTCCGGTTCAGAATGTCTCTACTGTTTTTGACCAAACATTTTTCACTTTTTTATGTGATTCTCAAGAAGTGCATATAAGCACTAACATTCCATTTGCACTTAATCCAATTAAGGGTTACGGGGGTCAAGGTCTATCTGTCAGCACAGGGCAAGAGGCAAGAACCAACCCTGGAAAGGGTGTCAGTCCATTGCAGGGCACATGCACAGACTCAGTCACTTATACTGGGACACCGTGAGAAATGCCAGTTGACCTAACGCATGTCATTGGGATGAGGAAGGAAAGCAAAGTACCTATAGCACACTCCTGCAGACAAGGGGAGAACATGCAAACTCCACATAGGCACTGCTGGGAAGAGAAAAGAACAAATTTTGATAGTCTTGACAAATGCAAAATGTTCATACAAGAACATAGTTTTAGCGTCAGTTCTAAAGAAGGTGTCTGAATTAATGATTTCTGTTTATATCACAGGGTGGCACGATGGCTCGTGGGTAGCACTGTCGCCTAACAGCAAGAAAGCCCTGGATTCAATCCCCAGGTGGGATGGTCTCTGTCCTGTCTGTGTGGAGTCTGCTTGTCCTCCCCGTGTCTGTGTGGGTTTACTCCGGGTACTCCGGCTTCCTCCCACAGTCCAAAGACATGCTTAAGGTTAGTTAGAGTTAGCCCCTAGTGTGATAGTGTGGGTGTGCCCTATGATGGAATGGTGCCCGGTCTAGGGTTGTTCTTGCCTTGTGCCCTATGCCGCCGGCTAGGCACCGGTTCTCCGGTGACCCTGTTCACAATCAAGCAGATAAGAAAGTGAATAAATGTGTATATCACAAGCACTCCAAATCAGTGGTGTAGGTTTCATTTCAACTTTTTTTGCTCACACCACCCAACCTAACGCATCATATGACCAGTGTTTTATGTTAAATAAAACACAGGATATGCTACACAAGAAATGCCAAAAATTGGTATTTAATATGTTAAACATTGTACCTTGAATATGACTGAGTTTGTTTTACATTTAAATTATATTCAAGCCAGCAATGTCCTGCATTATTACAGATAGCACATTCAGTTTGCCTCACTATTAAATGTTTGAATAGTGGAGCTAGTATGCTGAAAGAACACAAACTACATTACCCATGAGTCTGACATGCATGAGTATATAAAGACGTGTTGGGAAGACCAAGCTCAGAGACATACACACACACACACACACACACACCAGTGCAAGTCAACACAAAGTGTTTTATTTACAAAGTGCACTAATCCCATCTAGACACTGCTGTGTTATCTATAAGACTCTTTTAACAGTCTCTCTTACAGCTCTCACTCCATGGCCGGGACGCTAGCATCCTTTCTCACTATGCATATGCTCCAAATATAATGTCAGGCAGTAAAAATTGTATTTCATAACAATTTTGAGTTTTTCCAAGCATGTGAGACTTTTAGTTTAGCTGCTGAGTTCTCACACTAATGTGTACTTTAAACAACTGAACTGAACTACCAAAGATTATGCTGAACACCTTGACGGAATGCTATTTTGAAATGCATTCTCACCACTTATTGCTACAGAAGGCACATGGAAAAATCTTGTAATGGAATGGTATTGTAAAGGAAATTATGCTTATTTGTTCCAAATATAATAAACAGATAGCAGCAAACCAGATAATACAGTCTGCACACTATAAAGCAGTATCTCATTGAAGCCTAAAACTGACAGCTGCTGGATTTAATAATATTCATTACTGTGGGACAAAACTGTGCAATAATAGTTGTATTTATATAGCTGATCAATAGATACCTGTGTTATAGAAGTGTTATTACAGCCTGTGTGCTGCGTCAACACACCAAAAACAGACAGTTTTGGGTGAACATAATAATGATAATAATAATACATGGCTTCCTTGAACAAGACTAGTTGGCTAGACATTAAACCTTCCTACAACCTAGATGATATTCAGAATAAGCAGTTTTATCTACATGTCCACTGCATGTGGCATAAGAAGACTATTGTGAAACAGCTGGTGTAAAATAACGTTATTGTGAGATTGGACTGGAAAAGCACGAGCTGACTTCAGCAGAATGCAGAATAATAAGCAGGAAGAGTCCATTTACCGATTATTATTTGGCATTCCTGATGCCAGATTAATGCTAGTTGTTTGGTTTCATCAGGACCACCCACCATATGCATGGTCTTCTTTACATGCTTTTATCATTTGGTTCATACTATGTTTATTTTCAAACAAGAAATAAAGTAATTTAACAAGGTTTTGACCGAACAGCTTGTCTTCACAGGCAAATAAAAGATTTAGAAGAGCCACTGCTGCTTAAAGTGCATACTGCTGCACAGAGTATAGAAATGACATCAATGGTGGTGTAATACAGTCACGCCATTCAGCAGATCACTATGACATGATTCCCGATCAAAGAAACTAAGCGACTACCTCCCATTGGTTGTAGCCACATAGCTTCACTCCCAATTAGCATTAAGTTATATTTGTTGCATTGCTAGCTCTGCCCACTTAGCACATCTAATAGTCACTCCTCCTCCTGTGTTGCCAGCTCTCACGCTAAAATCTACGACTTCTGGCCATTTTGGCGTACTGAGTTGCAGCTGGTGTGAATATTAAGTGTAGCAGGCTACATGACAAGGATGCTGACTGAGTGAGAGAGACTAGTTTTGAAAATTGCAATATAGCAAGCTCTGGCTAAATAAGGGCACAGCATACATCACAATATTTTGGTTTTTGGAGGTTTTACTAAATAATAGGTTGCACTAAGTGGTGGCTCAGAGGTTACAGAGCTGGACTGCTAATTGAAAGATTGTGAGTTCGAATCCTGGCTCTGCCAAGATCCCACTGCAAGGCTTTTAAGCAGTGCTGTTTCATTCAGCTTTAAGTCGTTTTGTATTCTGTCTGCTTTAAGTGTAAACCACCAACAAACTGGTGGAAAATATTATATATTACTAATTTACCACTTGAAAAAGCAACAAAAAAACCAGATACATAAACAGAATTTAATTACTATCAGTTATTAAAATGAATACTAATAAAAGCACTGACACTTAAAACGTTAAGCATGGTGTTCATATTTAGTTAATATTATAGACTGACACAAAGCAAGCTCAGGTGGATTACATGTCACCTTTCCGACATTTTCCTAAGCACATACATTTAGACTAAGGGTACAAATACTGTCCAGGAATAAGATGGTTACATTAAATAAACTGCTATGGGTCAGTAAAAACAAAACTGGCACAACACCACCTTAGGAAAGCGTGGATTATGTTACACCTGTGACACAATCATAAAACACATTAACCATATATGTTAAAAATAAAACCACTGAAGCTACAAGACAAAAGTGGAAACTACATGTATGTGTTTAAAGGACATTTGTTAAAAGAAACAGGTTTGGTTAGGAATGGGACACAGCCACCATATTTATGCAACTTGTAGCGTGACTTGAATGTCAAAACCGAGCAGTGTGTTATGGTCCATGTGGCCACTGAAACACCACAACGCTTAAATATAGTTTGTAGAGATTTTAAAGCAGCTGTCAACAGTTGCAGACTAAAGCGATTAAAGTAGAGACACTGTGTTTGGGGGGATTTAGCAGGCGTATGGCGATCTGGGTGTGATCTGTGTAAGAACATAACACACACAAGCGGAACAAATCCAATGTCTTACCCAAAATCCTGATCCATGGACTTGAAGAAGAATTTGTAGCTATTGATCGGCCGATTGCTGAGGACATTTTTGAAGTCTGCCAGCGTGACTTTGTCGGGAGAAACGGCTAGTTTGACTAAATAAGGAGTCTCCTCCTCATCTATGTGATATATGATTTTAGTCTCCGCCATGAGCGCCTGTCTACGACAACCGCTGACAGTCCCGCAGCTGGAAAATACCTCAAATTAACGTGTACAAAATGAAGAATAGAAGAGCGCAGTGCTATAATGGCGACATGGCTCAGCGTCTGATTCACGGACGAAAGTGAACTCGGACTGGACGGTCGCAGACATGCTCGAGTCCTGCTCGTCCGTTACTGCGGCGTCAGTGCGACTCGGTGAAACAGGAAGGGCCGCTTCATATCGCGGTCAGAGACGGGCCGCGTCCCAAACCGCACACTCTCTCAATAAATTATGCCTCCAAATAGAACACCGCCAAATGTTACTATAGTTACCATAGGTAGCTTGTTCGACCCACGATCTAATAAGGAAGTATGCGGGTTTGGACGCATCCTTATTCCAGGAAAGGCCTTCTTATAGCTTTCCCTAAGATCCGTGCTTCCCTCTAGTGTTAGACTCTGATAACTGATGTCAGCGTCTAACAATGAGGTTTAATAACAAACGGAGGACTATTATTCATTCATTTATTCATGTGCATACCCGCTTAATACAATTCAGAGTCGCGGGCAGCGGGGCCTAAGCGGCAGCAGAGGACATGATTCGGGAACCAACCCAGTCTGATCAAATCTGAAGGATTAAATTCACGATCGGGATTTTCCTGAAACGTGTTTTAATCTAATTCACAACCTACAGGATTTTCCACAAGTTTAACCCCAGTACTACCCCCTGCTGGTGACTTCCCTTCTTAATATAATTGACATCCCTTCTGAACAAAATTAAGGCGTGACCACGATTTGGGTTTGGGACCTAATGCATAGAAACCAGGCAGTAAGGTGTGGGAACAAGATCAAGATCATTATCACTATTAATTATGTCGTTCCCACGCCTAACTCGTTTTAACGCATTAGGATCTCGTTCCCACATCTTAATATTATTAAGATGGAATGTTACCAGCAGGACTCTGAACAGTTCAATAACAACAACAACAACAACAAGATTGTTCATGTTCAGTCAAATTTTGTGGTGAGTGGCATTGGAGTGCTCTCTTCAAGTCAGTTCACATTGTGGCAATGTGTGGTTGTTGTTGTGCTGGAAGGTGAACCACCTGCCCATCTTCAGCTGTCTAGCAAAGCGCTGCAGGTTTTCCTCAAGAAATCTGGGTGTCCTTTCCCTTCAATTCTGACCAGTAGCCCAGCCACTACTGATGAAAAACACCCACTCAGCATAATGCTGACTCCACCATACTTCACAGTAGGTATGGTGTATCTTTGGTGGGGTGCTTGGATTTCAGTCCAAATAGTTAAAGTTTGGTCTAATATGACCATAAAAAAACTGAGAACTGTACTCAGTTTGTAAGTCATTACACCAGGTAGGCGCCATTTCTTTCTCCAGAACATTACACGTACACAGTATAAGCAGGGTGCCGCCACAGTGATGCAATTGCAAATGTAAGGTATGTGATTTGAAACATTAATAAAAACTACTTAGAACATTGCAAAATAGAATTTGGTAGGAGTCCCTGGCCTCTAATATTACATTTTACAATGAAACTTAATAATTAAAATCCTTCAGAAATCGTATGTTTTTTGCATAGTTGTGTCACTCCAGGTTCAGTCCCAGGTGGGGTGGTCTGGGTCCTTCTGTGTGGAATCTGCATGTCCTCCCCGTATCTGTGTGGGTTTACTCCAGGTTTTCTGGTTTCCTACCACAGTCCAGAGACATGCTTTAGGTTAATTGATTACCATAAAGTGGTAAAGTTTAATATTTAACAGTTACAACAAGCAAATGGCTCCCATTCATCAGAATGACTCATATATGGCACTTTTTCAGAACAGCATTCTTTTTTACCCCCCTGCCAAACAGACCAGCTTGTGAATTCCTATTCTGTTACCATGCACTACCAGAAGTGAAGTCCCTGCTGGTTTTATTCTGAAGTATTCTGGTGTCAATTCAGGGTCAATTAAGCTGGTGGTCTGGAAGGATATTGGTTGTACCTGAGCAACTTTTTAATGGTTACCCTAAAAGGACGGATCACTTATCCAAATCAGGTATGGACTAATTCAATTTGAATTTGATTATGATGATTTTCACTGTACAGGCTAGACCTGTATCTGACATGTTCCGCTCTTGGCACAGATCATTTTCCAAAAAAAAACAAAATCTATGTTCTATAACCATTGTTCATAACCAGCTATCTCACAACAAAATGGCTATCAAGACATGAATGCTAAATAAATGCTGCTCTTAACCAAATACACCAACAAACACCATTCTGAACAAACACCAATCTCAAATTAATGGGATCTGACAGCATAAGACACTGTTCTGACCTATTGGGTGCTGAATGAACAACAACCCTCACTCTGCTTTATCTTATCTCCCATGGCTTTTAACGCTAACAATGTACCCAAACCAAGGAATCAAATTTTTCACTATTTTCTTTTCCTGCTAAAAGTTTCACAACAGATCTGATGTGGTAGATGAACATTGATGCTCAGGCATCTACAAAGATATGAAAAAGATGCTCTGTTACGGTTTTGCAAAAAAAAAGCTTAGATACAAGGAATGAAAAATGTCTGGGTCACTTGGTCATGGTTTTGGCAAATATTTCTTACACAAACATTTTAATGGTATTGTAGTTACCTTTTATGTAACTGAGTTTCAGATTAGAAAACGACTTCTTCCTAAAACAATTGATACATTATAAAATCAACTTCACTGACCACACATGTTATTAAGTAATACATATAACTGTAGCAATATTGTTGACAGTTAATATAGCTCATCTGAATTCTGAAAAAAGTCACAGCCGGGGGTAAGGCTTTCTCATACATGACCCCCCAACTATGGAATAAACTTCCCACTTTCGTTCGAGATTCAGACACTTTCCAAAGTTTTAAGTCTAGGCTAAAGACATACTTATTTACACAGACTTTTGACTAGATTTAGACCAGGTTGCATGGCTTGGGTCACTGGGGCCGGAGTCTGGAGTCATGTCTGGCCTGCCTGCTTGTCCGCTAGCAGGGGAGTGTCGAGTGGGCGGTCTGGCTGAACTGGGCTTTGGTCCTCGTGATCTTGACTCGTGCATCCTTGCCCTTAGAATAAGGGCAGAGCTGGGGGTTTCATAGTCAAAGAGTCTTATGGTGATCAGAGGGACGTTGGGGTTACTGTCTTTCTGCCTCCTGTGGGGTTGCCAATGTCTCATGTGATCCCTCTTGGCTGTGTTTTCCTACCAGTTCTCCTCTTTCTAGCTATGCTGCTATAGCTAATGCTGCCGGGGGTCTCATGCTACACTTGGCATCAGTGATTGTTAATAGACCACTGTGCTCTTAATCAATAACTAATTACATTTCTGTTTTTCTCTCCGAGCTGTGTTTCCGGCAGTTCCAGCCCCACACAATGAATGTTCTCTGCTGGGAGCTCCACTCAAGCTCATCAGCTCCAGCCCCATCATACCCCGGCACTAAATGTCGATGTGCATACTTCACATTTTATTTTAACTTTGACTCCATGACTTTAGTTTCGCTCTTAGAATTTATCATTCTACACCGCCCAAGGAGGTTGGTCCCCCCTTTTTGAGTCTTGGTCCTCCAAGGTTTCTTCCTAGAACTGGGGAGTTTTTCCTTGCCACTGTCGCCCTAGGCTTGCTCAATTTGGGATTGGATGTAGTTATTAGAGGAGATAATCTAAACTTGTAAAGTTGCTTTGAGACAATGCTCCATTGTAAAAAGCGCTATATAAATAAATCTGACTTGACTTGACTTGAATTCTGAAATGATCTCCTCCCTTATTTGCAGTTATGTGATTGTGAACACCTTTGTTTTGACTTTTCTGACAGTGTTAGTTTTGTATTATTTATTGTGTGGTATAGTATTTTATAAGAATGTGATCATTTCTGAATTTAATTACCTGTGTACACTGAGAGGTCACTTGATTAGAGACACTGCCCTTTCACGATTGGAGCTTTCCTGTATGGAAATTAGACATGTGGCATTTGTGACACCTTGTGAAATCTATGCAAAGACAAATTGTTGTGGTTCTGAAGGCCAAAATTGGTCCAATGTGCTTCTAATAATGAGAACATTCTGTGTGTATTTCAAAGCTTAATAGCTAGATATATATTTTAATGCATTATTTTTGTTGCTGTTAAAAAAAGAAAAAAAATGAAATAGGGCCATGTTAATGTTTTTAATGTCTGTAACTTCTAAGGGACCCATCCTCATTGGGCAGCCTTGATGTTAAATATATGAGTTAAATTAAATCAGGTTTAAATATAAAGAAAGAAAAATAAATAGATAGAATACCCAAGTTTCTGACCATAATGTGGTCTGAGCCTTAAGTCAAGTATAATTATTTATATAGCGCTTTTTACACCGGAGCATTGTCTCAAAGTATCTTTGGAACTATCTACGGCCACAGCCCTAATTCAGAAAACCTATGACGACCGTGGCAAAGGAAAAACTCCCTAACTGTTATGAGAAAGAAACCTTAGGAGGACTAAGATACAAAAACCTCCTTGGGCAGCCTATACATCTGTAAGAATTAAACTAATTTATCTACATCTAACTAGAAAAAAATGGTATGTGTACAAGTGGTATTTATTCGCGTTAAAAAAAAACAAATGCACATTTTGGCCACTAAGTGGCACTACAGACCATCGTAGGATAAACTCAGGGCGATTACATAAGCATTTAATAATGACATGGTACACAGCTTTACAAAAGTGGGTGCGATCTTCTTCTCAGTGATTGGGCCCGGCACGTGCCAATCACTTTGAATAGGGCTAATGCAAAATAATTTCCTTGTACTAACTCAGGGAAATTAAGCAGCTTTTAAGAATAGAGAAAATTACTTTGAAAATATTCTCCACAAAAAAAGAAAGAAAAAGAACACATTAGTGAAAGTCCACAAAACATGCTTCCAATAGCCTACTGGCTTGTCCACATGATCTTTAGCAAACTATAGCAATGTTCTTTTTGAGAAGCAGTGGCCTTCTCCTTGCAACCCTGCCATGCACACCATTGTTGTTCAGTGTTCTTCTGATGGTGGACTCATGAACATTAACATTAGCCAATGTGAGAGAGGCCTTCAGTTGCTTTTTAGAAGTTACCCTGGGGTCCTTTGTGACCTTGCAAACTATTACACGCCTTGCTAATGGAGTGATCTTTGTTGGTCGACCACTCCTGCGGAGGGTAACAATGGTCTTTGAATTTCCTCCATCTCTGTTTGACTGTGGATTGGTGGAGTTCCAAAACTCTTTGGAGAGGGGTGTTTTTGTTTAAACTTTGTTTGCCAGCCTGATGGGCATCAACACACTCTTTTTCTGAGGTCATCAGAAATCCCCTTTGTTCATGCCATGATAAACATCCACAAACATGTGTTGTGAAGAGCAGACTTTGATAGATCCCTGTTCTTTAAATAAAACAGGGTGCCCACTCACACCTGATTGTCATCCCATTGATTGAAAACACCTGACTCTAATTTCACCTTCAAATTAACTGCTAATCCTAGAGGTTCACATACTTTTGCCACTCACTAATATGTAATATTGGATCATTTTCCTCAATAAATAAATCACCAAGTATAATATTTTGGTCTCATCTGTTTAAATGGGTTCTCTTTATCTACTTTTAGGACTTGTGTGAAAATCTAATGATGTTTTAGGTCATATTTATGCAGAAATATAGAAAATTCTAAAGGGTTCACAAACTTTCAAGCACCACTGTATCTTATCGTTTTTATTGGCAAGGTATTTCAATATTTTTCTACTTTTGGTAAACCGTGCAATTGGTTTCATTCCCAAATATTATGTTGAATATGCAGTACCGTACTAAAGTCATGACCAGGTACTTTAGTAAGTTCTAGATATTTCCACAGGTGTCTTTGTTGTTCTTCTAAGGTTCTTAACAATTAATGTTAATCAGAGAAAAGTTCACATAATTTTTTCATGGCATCCTGTCCAGGGTTGGTTCTCATCTTGCACCCTGTTCTGTTGATGAGGTATCCAGGTATGGAAGGTGATCACCCATTGTTTCCACTATTCACATACCCATGGCTACAGAGAACATCATTTTTTATGTAATTCTTTATGCATCTCCTTGTTTGTTTCTTTATTTGGTTTATTTAACATCACATCAGCACCCCATACATCTCCTAAATCAATAAAATGTAACTGAAGTCCAATGTTTTTCATCCAAATTGCTTCATTATCATGATAACCTGAGCACACACACTATTCTTTGGAATCTGGTAGGAAACCATAAAGCAGCATATATGAGTGTTGACCATGTGCAGCCCTTTATGGCCACATTACCATTTGTCTGTTGCTTACATTGAGCAAGGTGGTGTGTCAAGTCAAGTCAGGTGTAGACAGTTCTAGAGCTGTGACCCTCTCAGGATTTAGTGTTTGCACTCAACAATAAAGATAATTATTTTTTCTGATTGTTTCTTGCTTTCAATTTCCACTGTTCGAAATGTCATCAGGAAAGCAAGTTCAGGTAATCTGTGCTAGTAAAGACAGGATCTGGAGGACCAACAAAATTTTGATAGAACCGCTCACAGATTGGTCAGGTCTGCAAAGGACAACATTCGCAGTGCTGCCAAGTACCTGCTAAAAAGTTTAGTTGGTACAGCGGTAGTGATGCATTGGTACACTGTGCAATGTTGCTTGAACAAACATGAACTGCATACAAGAGTCATCAGTATAAAAAGATATATGTGATGTCATCACATAAATTAACATATATTGAAGGCAACACAGCACTTAAAGAGCCAGTGGTATTCTGATATCAGCTTCTGTGATCAGAACGCTTTGGCTACAATTACCAAAGATGTTTGGGGAAAAAAAGTTAAAAAAAACATTGGCAGCTGTTTAAACTGATCTTTTTCTTCTTGAAAGAATGGATTATCTGTAAAAAAAACTAAAGCTGAATAGAGGTTGGACTATACCTCACATAATAAACCTTAAACACTTCAAGCATTGATATTTTGGTGTTTTAATTCTGTTCAGTTCAGCAAATAAATTGTAATGGCGCAATAAACTGTGGAGAAATATGTCATAGATCTGATAGGAAATTCCAGGAATTTACTTTTCTTATTTTTCAACCATTCAGAGGACTGGTTTCTTTGTTTTGGATCACTGTCTTGCTGAATAAATGAACTGCACTTCAGCTTCTGTTCAGACAAATGGCTTGACATTCTTCTGTAAAACTGTCTGGTACAGATTAAAATGTATGGTTCTTTCTGTTTTTCATGAAACAGAATATAAAAAGTACTTTTCCTTATATAGTGGTACTTCAAGGTTTTGTGAACCCTTTAGAATTTTCTAAAGGGGAACCCAATGAAACAACATAGACAAAAATATGATACTTGATCAATTATTTATTGAGGAAAAGTATCCACCTATTTCATATCTGTGAGGGGCAAAAGTATGTGAACATTTGTTTTCAGTGTCCGGGGTGCCCCTTGTAGCAATAACTGCTTCCAAACATTTCTGTAACTCATATGTGCACACTGGCCTGGAGGGGAATTTTAGCTCATTCCTCCTTATAGAACTACTTCAAACTCTGGGATGCTGGTGGGTTTCCTCACATGAGCTACTTCCACAACATTTTTGTTGGACTAAGATCAGGACTTTGAGTTGGCCATTCCAAAACATTAACTTTAGTTTTCTTTAACCATTTCACAACGACTTGTGAGCTTGGTGTCATTGTCATGCTACATGATCCACTTCTTCTGAGGTTTAGTTCACAAACTGATGTCCTAATATTTTTAGAATATGCTGGAATCATTCACAATTCATTGAGTATTAATCATGAGAATAACAGTGTTTTTCTTTCTCCACAAGTAATGCTCCATATTTAAACCCAAAAGCTCTATTTTCATCTAATCCATCCACAAATGTTTTTCCCAGTAGCCTTCTGGATTGTCCCTGTATCACATGATGGGCAGACATGTTTGTTTTTGGAGAACAGTTGCTTTCTCTTTGCAACTCTACTATGCACCCCATCGAAGTTCACTAGTCTCCTGATGCTGGACTCATGAACATTATCATTAGCCCATATGAGAAAGGCCTTCAGTTTCTTAGAAGTTGACCAAGAAACCCTGGGCTCCTTTGTGACATCACAGACAATTGCCTTGCTTTTGGAGTGATCTTTGTCAGTCGACTGAGTAACAACGGTCTTGAAATTCCTCAATTTGTACACACACTGTCTGACTGTGGAATGTTCGGGTCCAAACTATTTACAGATCATGTTGTAACCTTTTCCATCTGATGCTTGGCATTTAGCTTGGTGATGTAAGACTTGTGTGCAGCTGCTCGGCCATGAAGCTCCTGGCACAGTTTTTGTGCTGATGTTAACTGAATGAAACAAATTCAGATTAAGAGGTGCACCCCAATGCGTTTGTCTGTATGGTATATCTAATCCTTGTCAAAATGAAAGGTCTCATTTTGATCCTGCTAGGGTTATATAGGGTAGAGGGGATGACATTGTGAGGAGCACACATCTATCTTGACATTCTTTGGGCACAGGCAAAAGCGCTCCCAAATGGAACGCCAGCAACTGCTCTTACATCAAAACCACGTATTTTTATGATTTGATATTTTGTGCAAATACAGTATAATGTCATTATTTATATTATATTAATATATTTATATTTTAAACAACTTTAGAAAAGCTGTTAGGATATTTAATAGTAACCTGAAAGGTCTAGGTCAAGTTCTCCTGTTTGTATCTTATTGTCAGTTGAGGTTTTGTAAATTCCACAAAACTGAGCCATACATACATATATATATATATATGCATATATATATATGCATGAGCGAGTACACTCAGACCTTATCACCCTCATCTACATTAAGATCTTATTTCAACACCAATGGCTTTTTTATAGAATTGCCATTAAATTCCACCCCAATCCTGTTATTAACAGCATATACTCTGCTGTGGAAGGCTTTCCAAAAACACTGTGGGATTCACTTTCATTCGACCACTAAAGCATTAGTGAAAGCCTCAGGACTTCAGATCAGCCCTGTTTTTCCAAACCAAATTCATTAAACAGACGTGGCTATTACTATGGGGGCACTGCCATGTTGAAAAAAGAACTCACAGAAAAATATTAGTGCTCAATGATTGCTTTTTCATTGCTCAGATATTTCTCCTAAAATTCTTTAAAAGAAATAGAGAGACAAAAACGAGACATAAATACACCTGAGACTGAAGAAGTCAAAACTGAATTTAGCTTGAGCAGTTCATTAGTTGCCAACCCAGGAACTGCTGTTTCCAGCAGCTAGCTCTTACCCCTGGGTCACATGAGATGCCTTAGTTCAAACTCTGCATTTGAAAATGTATACAATTGTTAGTTGAAGAGTGATTACTTGAACACATGAAAACAATGATTGTAATTGTAGGTTGAGCCTAAGTTAAGTATGAAATGTGGGGTGTCTATACAAATGTTTTGAAAAGAATACATTTTTCCCCATGTTTAAGTCCAATCATTCTTGGTCAGGGTCCTGGAGGCTCACATAGGATGGTGTAAGTGTGCACTGGATGGGATGCCAGTTCATCGCAGGACTTGGTAGGGGTCATTGTTGCAGCATTGTTGGAGGCAGAGTGATCCAGGGCTTTTATATCATATGCACTTTATCACTGTAATTTACTGTAAGCTACCTTGGCCTATGGCTTGGTGACTGAGGTGTTGCTGTTACTTAACGTTTTCCAGCCTGTCATTGTAACTTAATGTCCTGCAGCAGCACAGAAATGTTATGAATTAAATTGTTGTAAAGGCATCCTATAACAGTATAATATCAAAAGTCAAAAAGTCAACTGGTTGTCTATAGAGGCTGCATGCTTTATGTTATGAACCTGTTATGATTGATTTTTCTGATCATTTGGTATATACAAACTTTTAGCAATATAACTTACAGTACTGTGAAGAAGTCTTAGGCCACTATTAGATTAGATAAGCCATTGTTTTAGCAATGGTATAATGACCATATGAAATTAAATATCAGTCTCTTTTTTAGAATACAACCAGAAAATACAGGAAATGTACATTCAGTATTAAACAATTTAAAAAAGGGGAAAAAAAGCTTCTATAGGCTACAGTGGCACATATTTAGTGTGACTTCCTCTTAAACTTGAGCAATAGCAGCATCTGGCAGCTTCATTGGGATGTCAAGTTGACCCTCTTACAGTCTGAAGAAGCTTGATTAGGAATTGACTTTTTGAAGGGGAACAGCCAATAAACCACTTTTTCAGAAGCGGGACAGGGTGGAAAGGCCAGGATATGCTAGATTGGAATGAAGATCAGTGCAAGAGAGTATTATGGAGTGAAATATCCAAATTTGCAATTTTTAGGTCCAATCATCCACTCTATGTTATATATGGTCATTACACCATTGATAGAACAACACAACAAACAAAACACAGTACTGTATATATGATCACATTAATGACACAAAAAGTGACCTGATGAGTACTCTTAACATACAGTTTATTAAATACAAAAGGTTTCCTAAAATGTTTTGTACAAAACCTTGCATAACAATAGCATGTGCTCTGCAGCCAAATACAATGGAAAGCTATGTTTCCTAAAAGCAATGCTAAATAAAACTGCATTGTCACCTAAGATCTTATGAGTATTACGTTGTTTCTCAGAAGCCTCCAAATTTTGTCACTTTTATGGTCTTCATGAAGATCAGCGTCATTTGACATCATAACTTCTGCAATCATAAAACCTGGTCATATGAGGATACAATAAGTGCTAAATGCTAATTATAAAACTACTGCTAATTACAAAACTACGTAAAGCACATATCTGGACTGAAATTGCCTGTGTGTCTATCTTGTGACAGGATAAATAACTTCCAAAGTGTAAGAATAGACTAAATAAAGACACAACTTTAAAAAAAAAGCTTGTTAAACAGCACTCAGAATACACTGATTATTTCTGACCATGAAGGGAACATGAATAATTCATACCACTTACATATACAGACAATCAAATGTAGGCCGTTGAGGTTGATAGTACTGGAACCACATATCAGTTAAATCCTGAGCATTTTAAAGCAGCTGAGACACAATACACTTGGCTTCAGCAAATACCTTCAAAACATTTCCCCAATAAAGCATCAAGTGAGTTCAGATTTCTAAGGCCTGATTTGGTTAAACTGACATCTAGCAACTGCTTCTTAACCAGCATAAACAAAATCCAAATGCTTTCCTTTCATTAGTTTTCTTTTACTACAATTGATCACAATTACAGCATATCACTTTTAAATAATGCCTCCTGAATACATGACTATTGATCTCCAAATGACTCCAGGGACAACACAGCCTTACGAAAAACGTATTGCGTCAATCATTGCATTTCCAAACATTTAGGGTTTTGTGCCACGAGGGCCAGACATTTTCCTTTGTGACTGTACAGTAACTATATAGTGTGATCATTAGCATTATTCTTGAATCGCCCTGGACCAGCCAGCAGCCTGTTATCACTCAATTCCTTGAGAATTTCTCCATTTCTGACAACAAAAGAGATATAATATGTGTTAGAGAGAAATACAGACAAGAAAACAAAAATACCCAAAATACCCAAAAAATGTCCTGCATTTACACTGAAACTTAATTCATTATCACCTCTGTTGAGATCGATTTCTTTTGGAGCACGATAGTTGTTCATCTCCTTCATTATGTTGTTCTTATAGTCTGAAAGAATGCAGTAAAGAAGGAACTTAGGGGGGTTATTAACTTCATCTCTACGTTCTACATGTGCACTGCATGCGTTATTTCAACCATTACAACCATTTAATCCATCATTTCAATATGTTTTGTTGTACTAAAAAAGAAAAGAAAACCTGTCACCAATCATACAATGACTTCCTAAAGTTAGTTGGTTAAAATGAGCAACGCAATACAATAATGTACATTAAACTCTAAACCATTAGATACATAGCAAGAAGGTTGGTTGTATAACCAGTCATCAAATACAAAACACATACACAGGACCGAGATATAATCCAGTGCCTTATATTACCTTCCCAATCACCAGAACTAAATATCACTAGACATTTATAGGAAGTTCTGGAAGTGTAAATATTCAGCTCCTTCATCCCTTAAAGAAATGGAACATTTTGTTTTTGGAGACTAACCCTATATCCCACCACAAACTACTCTAATGCTGTATGACCCCATTCCATGAAGGATTAAAGCTATTCTGGAGGCAAAGCATTGTCATACTTCTAAAAGGTCTTTAACAGTACTATACTGTTAAACGGACTGTGGTAGCCTAGCGGTTAAGGTACCGGACTGTGGACCAGAAGGTCCAGGGTTCAAATCCCACCTCTGCCAAGCTGCCACTGTTGGGTCCATGAGCAAGGCCCTTAACCCAAAATTGCTTGGATTGTAGGATTGTATCAATTGTAAGTCGCTCTGGATAAGGGCGTCTGCTAAATGCTGTAAATGTAAATGTAAATGTACAGGTTTCTATTCATTTGTTCATGTAATTTGTATGTGCATTCCCATCCTGGTAAAAATGCATAAAAACAAATTCATCCCTGTGAAGTCCCATCTCTATACAGCTTTAATTGACAAATACATTTGACACAATTTGCATTCTACCAAAATATGTTTTGCTTAAATTGACTCCTCCAATGATTACCCTTAGTAAGTTTTTGTAAATACAGGGAAACATATAGTAGTTATTGTCCATTGTAGATTGACATACAGATGTGGAAGACAGAGCTTAGCCTGGAAAACACTGAAGCATTACTTAAGCAATAAATCCCAGTTTAAGAAACATGTTGGAATGAGACGATGGTTTGTTTACCAAGTCGGAGGTCTTCCTGATTATAGGATCTCAGTTCAGTAGGTTGTAATTCAATTTCTGTCATCTGATGTCTGTCCAACAGGGCAAAAGCAACACATATTTGTTATACCCTTGTACCATGGTATATAAACAGAATATATAAACGATCCAGAATGCACAGTAGATGTATAATGAGGAAACTAAATTCAGTAAACAAATTCAGTTCTCACCGGCCAGTCCTGCGAGTTTCATATTCCAGCCCTGAAACAAGTTAGCATAAGAATTACATTCAGTCTGCTGTTTCAAAGACAAAAAAAAACAAATGGTGTCAAAATTCATAATTTCTACACAAAAAGCTGTATAAATTCAGACAGATTCAGTGACCCATTATTTAATGTGTGTTTTATGTTTGTAACTCTGTAACGGTGAGCAGCAGAATGTTGTCGATGCATCAAATTGTACTTGTTTGTTTTATAAATTTTTAAACGTGTTAACGATGTTTCTGATTTTAACTTGTAATGTAATTTGCGTGATTTATGGTTAATACTAATTAGATAAAATTATTTTTCTATAAGGTACCCTAGCTTACTAGCCTTCCAAGTATCCAAGTATGTTTTTAGAGAAATTATTATTATTATTTATTTTATTTTTTTTTGAGAGAACTAGGGGTGGATTTTTTTTATTTATTTATTTTTCTACACAGAGCCAATTTTTTTTTTTTTTTTTTTTTTTTTTTGCTGTGGGCATCAACGTATTCCTAAACAGCACTGGATGCATTTAGATTAGAAGTGGTAAAGTCATTCTTCTCTTGGGGATCATATTGTTTTATTATAGATTTAAAAAAATTTTTTATGATGTAATTTATTTAGATTTTCATCATATATTGTTATACTATGTCTGCTATCCTGTCTGTAACTCTGTTATTGTGCTGCTGACTGTCTTGGCCAGGATGCGATCGTAAAAGAGATTTTTAATCTCAAAGAAAATTTATCCTGGTTAAATAAATAAAGAAATTAAACAGCACTTTTTATATTGTTGGTGCATATCAGACTGAACAGCTCTGAAAGAAGCCATTTCATTTAAATGTAATACAAATATAAAAAATACGAATATAAGGAAAGATTAGCATTTACATGTCATAACTTCTCATAAAGTGTGCGATATAATCTATTGCAACATTGATAAAATTCATTATTCATTCATTTATTCACTTTCTTATCCTCTTACTCTTTGATAGGGTTGTGGGAGAGCCAGTGCATAACCGGCGGCACAGAGCACAAGGCAGACACAACCCTAATGCCCAATCCATTGTAGGGCACTTACACTCATACAGTCGTATGAAAAAGTTTGGGCACCCCTGATAATTTTCAGGATTTTTCTTTATAAATCATTGGTTGTCCAGCTCAGCAATTTCAGGTAAATATATCATATAGCAGATGAACACCGTGATATTTGAGAAGTGAAATTAAGTTTATAGGTTTTACAGAAAGTGTGCAGTAATTATTCAAACAAAATTAGGCAGGTGCATAAATTTGGGCACCCTTGTCATTTGAATACCTTTAGCACTAATATGGGAAACAAAATTTGTTTTGTAGATAATTGACCCTTGATCTACATACACAAGTGACATCCCACTATGAGAAAGTGGTAAGGTGCCAATTGGAAGTTTTTCTCCTCTTTGCATCTTCTCTGAAGAGGCAACATGGGAGCCTCAAAAACAACTCTCAAATGGCCTGAAAACAAAGGTTGTTCAACATCATGTTCAGGGAAAAGGGAAAAGCTCTCTCAGAGGAATTCAGCTGTCAGTTTCACTGTGAGGGAAACATAGTGAGGCAATGAAGACTAAAGGCACCCAGTTCTAGTTAAGGAACTCCGAAGTGGCAGGGGACAAGACCAAATTTCTCAGATAGGCAGAGGCGAAGGGATGGGAGAAACAGTCAAGTCAAGCCACAGACCACCTCCAAAGACCTACAACCTCATCTTGGCAGATGGTTTCACTGTTCATCGTCAAACTATTACAGCGCAACTTGCAACAAGAAGAGTGCCATGGGAGAGTAATGCAGAAGAAGCCCTTTTTGCAGGAACGCCACAAAGGAGCACTTGAGGTGGGCTACAGCACATTCGGACAATCCAGGCTTCATTTTGGAAACAAGTGCTGTGTATGTACTGATGAAATAAAATTGAGTTATTTGAAATAACAGGAGCGGAAAAAGAAACACAGACATCCCAAGCCAAACACTACCACAGTAAAATTGGTTTTAAAAAGGAGGAATCTACTAAATATTGATGTCATTTTTTGTGGGTGCCCCCAAATTTAGGTGCACCTGCCTAATTTTGTTTGAATAATTACTGCACACTTTCTGTAAATCCTATAAACTTAATTTCACTTCTCAAATATCACTGTGTTCATCTGCTATATGATATATTTAACTCAAGTTGCTGATCTGAACAACCAATGATTTATAAACTAAAATCATGAAAATTATCAGGGGTGCCCAAACTTTTTCATACGACTGTACATACACTAGGGCTTCTTTAGCGTAATCAGTTAACCAAAAGCATGTCTTTGGACTGTGAGAGGAAACCAAAGTTCCTGGAGTAATCCCACATGGACACAGTGAGGACCCAGATCACTCCGCCTGGTATTGAACCCAGGACCTTCTCGCTGTGAGGTGACAGTGCTACCCACTGACCTGTGCCGTCCTAACATTAATCATGTCATCATATTGGTAAGTTCCAGCATGCTTATCTTACAAAAATCAAAGTACACATCATTACCTTTCCTTTTGCAATGCCGCGTGGTCATCAGGACTCCTATGAATATGAGTAGAAGCAGCAGAAAGAAAGCCAGGATATAGCCAGCTTGGTGAAGGAGATGAGTTTGGTTCTCAGGCAGGATGACATTTAAGACATGTGAGGCCTCTACCATGTTTTTATCTGCAACAGGGAGAAATAACCCATTTACTAGAGTTACGGTAATAATACATTTATTGTTTTTAGATTGTTTTCTGAACACCACTGTACTTCTGAACACATGTATCATTCCGGTCACTGTTCAGTTACATTCTCATAAGTGATACTCTTGTTTTGTTGCTTTCTCAGCTACACAGTCCAGTTTGTTTTCCTTCTTCACACAGCTGCCAACAAAAAGGGCAGGGAGTTTCATGTCAAAATGAGTCTTAAACGTAATGAGATCCAGACCTGATCTCATGCAGCTGCAATGAAGAAAACACACAGAGCAGCTGAAAAAGAGGAAAGACAGGAGGAGGAGGCACGTGTTGTTTGTGGTTAGCTCTGTCTGTAGGTTGGCTCTCCATTTAACTCTTGCTACTCAAAGCAAAGCAAAGTCCAATATTATGTCAGTGTTATAATTCTGCCATCCATATTTCTTTTTACCCAAGTAAATTCAGTCAGTTTGAAAGAAGCAGTTAATTATAGACTGACTAGTAAAATTTATCGGATTTCTAAAACAGATGCTACACCATATTAACAAATAAATCCACTCTTGAAACAGGGTTTAGTGTATTGTCAGCAAAACCCTTAAACTGTAAATGGTGGCTCACTGGTGAGTCACATAAAAGTCATCATGCGTACTGCTTCACTCATGACACACAATATACCATTATACACAATATACCACAATAACCACTTACACTTACTAAATTAAGGGGGCTTATTTAAAGTTGGAAGGCTTAAATGCTCCTGGTGCCAACAGATATTACATAGTAATGCTTTGCTAAATGCAGCTCAAAAACAGCAGACACTAAAGCCTCAAGATCATCTTTTTTCACTTAGCGACGCATGCAGGAAAATGTTTTACAGAGAAAAAGATATGTGAAATCACACAGAATCAACCGGCCTGCTTTGAAGGCACCACACACACCATATGCTGAACAGATGTAGCAAATGACCTATGTTGAACAGAAAAACAGTCCACGCTGGATAGTGTATGACTCAGGGATACAGTTATACTCTAAAACTGCATTAGTCAACATTTAGTAATCCCTTGAACTAAGTTACTACTGCAAAATCATCAATTCTAAAAACAGAAATGGGAAAACCCTACTTGATTAGTTCCTTTCAAAAATGTTTGTCTTAAATTCTCCTAACATAACATAATCAGTACGAAAGAATGCAAAGTCAAAAACACCATTCCATTAGTAATTGTTGTAAAATAGCATTACAGTTTAAATGAAGCATACAGTCCTAACCCAAAGCCAGGCAGGAATGAGCATTAAGCAGAAGAAAGAACCACAAGCGTTTTTAGTTTCTCTAAAGAGTAACGCACATGTGTGATATCTACATGCAGCTATTTTTTGCCTTTAATGGTTGTGACTTTAAACAATTCTATATACAAACAAGCAATATCTACAGTGGTGCTTGAAAGTTTATGAACTCTTTAGAATTTTCTATATTTCTGCATAAATATGCCATAAAACATCATCAGATTTTCATCTGAAGTCCTAAAAGTAGATAAAGAGAACCCAGTTAAACAAATGAGACAAACATATTATACTTGGTCATTTATTTATTGACGAAAATGATCCAATATTACATATTAGTGAGTTGTAAAAGTATGTGAACCTTTGCTTTCAGTATCTGGTAGTATGTTGGTAGGTTTCCTCACATTTTGGCCATTCCAAAACATTAACTTTATTCTTCTTTAACCATTCTTTGGTAGAACGACTTGTGTGCTTAGGGTCGTTGTCTTGCTGCATGACCCACCTTCTCTTGAGATTCAGTTCATGGACAGATGTCCTGACATTTTCCTTTAGAATTCTCTGATATAATTCAGAATTCATTGTTCCATCAATAATGGCAAGCCGTCCTGGCCCAGATGCAGCAAAACAGGCCCAAACCATGATTCTACCACCACCATGTTTCACAGATGGGATAAGGTTCTCATGTTGGATCCACATATGATACAATATAGACCGCTCTCCAAACATAACACTTTTCTTTTAAACCAAAAAGTTCTATTTTGGTTTTCAATCATTCCACAAAAAACATTTTCCAGTAGCCTTTGGCTTGTCCACGTGATCTTTAAGGCAAAAAGCAAGATGAGCAGCAATGTTTCTTTCTGAGAGCAGTGGCCTTTCTCCTTGCAACCCTGCAAGCACACCATTGGTTTTCAGTGTCTCTGAGGTGGACTCTAGAAAATTAACATTAGACAATGTGAGAGAGGCCTTCCAGTTGCTTAGAAAGTTACCCTGGAGTCCTTTGTGGGGACCTCGCCACTATACATGCCTGCTCTGCGATCTTTGTTGGTCGACCACGCATGGGGGGAGAGGACGGAGGAGAGTAAACAATGGTCTTGGAATTTCCTCCATTTGTACACAATGTCTTGACTGTGGATTAGTGGAGTCCAAACTCTTTAGAGGTGGTTTTATAACCTTTTCAGCCTGATGAGCATCAACAACTCTTTTTCTGAGGTCCTCAGAAATCTCCTTTTTTCGTGCCATGATACACTTCCACAAACGTGTTGTGAAGAGCAGACTTTGATAGATCCCTGTTCTTTAAATAAAACAGGGTTCCCCCTCACACCTGATTGTCATCCCATTGATTGAAAACACCTTCAAATAAACTGCTAAACCTAGAGGTTCACATACATTTGCCACTCACTAATATGTAATATTGGATCATTTTCCTCAATAAATAAATGACCAAGTATAATATTTTTGTCTCATTTGTTTAACTGGGTTCTCTTTATCTACTTTTAGGATTTGTGTGAAAATCTGATGATGTTTTAGGTCATATGCAGAAATAAAGAAAATTCTAAAGAGTTCACAAACTTTCAAGCACCACCTTATAATAGAAAATCCAAATAACGCACCACTGTCAATATTTTTCACAGATGAAGACAGTTTCAGACAACTGTCAGGAGACAGCTGCAACTCTTTATCTGTAAAGTCTACTATTTAGAATTCATTTCACACTGTTCCTCTCTTGCTCTTTCTCCCCCTTCAGATTCCTCAGTCCCAGTAAAGAGGAGTAGTCTTCTCTCATGTGAAACTCATTTGATGAGCAAAGACTGTTAGTCTATATAACATATGGTGTTAATTCATCAAAGTCATCAATTTGTAACAAGCTGTACAAATTTACAATCAATTTGTGGACACATATAGAGTGTGACTCCACAACCAGTTCATAGACCATCATTAATGAGAACTAAGACCTTTATGTAAAATAGCAGAGCTAGTTCAAACTATGTAATGGTTACAGCATTACTGCACATCGCAAATATATAGCACAAAATAGCATGTCAGTGAACATGGAAGTAAAATCAAAAGAAAAAGCATCCTGTACACTGATCAGGTTCACAAGATCACAAGAAGCAGTGGGACACCCTGGACGTGGCACGATCACTCTGTAGCAAAGTTATAACAGCATCACCTTAACTTCAAGTAAGGTCCACCCAAACTGCTGTATCCAGCAGCTGACTCTTACCACTAAGCCACAGGAGCTGACACATGTAAAAAGTAAAGACTGAATTTATGTTTGTTATTGATTTGCTTTGCTTTGTTTAGCAAATATAATATCAACATTTACTTAACTTTTGCCCATTTCTGGAAGTGACACTCCACCAGTAGCATGCACACAATACAATCTGGACAAGTTGTGCTGCCTCATACATGACACAAGTTCTTGTACCGGCATGTTCGTTGAATGTATGTACTGTTCTTTTTAGTTCACAACAATCCTTTTTCTTCATCATCAAATAGTTACTATACCATAGCAAACTAAAAGTTCCTGACCACAACATAATAAATTATAATGGGTCTCAAAAAATCATTGCTAAATCCTCTTAGATTTCTAATCATGTATCAAAATGCACAGTGTATCAGCTTGGTTGGAGAGAAATCCATTCTACATATAAAACTAAAGTTGAGTAAAATATTTTAAAAAATACATTACCGGGGTCATCTTCTGCAGCTTCAGGGTGTTGTGTGGTTTCATTATAACTAGTCTGCGTAGGCTGTGTCACAGTAGGGGCAGCAGCAGGAGGTACAGGAGGCTCCACAATCACCCTAAAGATGCGTCTCTCATGCAGGCCGCAGTAGTGGTGGTGCAGATGACAGGAGTAAAGGCCTTTATCAGATGGCTGGGTGTCAGAAATGGTGAGGGAAAATTCCCCCATGTTAAAGGCATCATCTGAGATGTGCATCTTGCTGAGACTGAAGCGAGGTCCATTCTCCCGCTTCTCTCCGGAGGCGTACAGATCAACGAGGCGATCGGCTTGGTCACGTCTCACCCCGGGAGCCTGAAAGTCCCAGTGGACTACCTGCTGCTGGTCCTCTCGAATCCCCTCCCTCCAAAGAGGGCGACGGTTTATACAGGGCAACACTACACTGCTTCCCACCAAGACCACGATCACAGACTTCTCCCCATCCCACACACGCCTCTCCTTCCGTGCTGCAGAACATTAGAGAAACATATCCTATTTAAAAATGGTTGCTCAACTGTGCATAGTTTTCTTAGTCATTGATTCTTAGTCATTAAGAGAAGTCATGTATGCAACTCAAATTTGAAAAATAAGTGTAAAAATAACTGAAGACTCATAATCCAGTTCTTGCGGCAGTCAAACTGAGATACACAAATTTTATACAATGGTCTCATGAAGCCACTCAAATGTATCTGCATATTCTGTGTAATCTTTATAATTCAATCAGAGACTGGACTATATGTCAGAGTGGAAGAATCTCTGGTTTCATGTTAGTGAAGTAAGTGCAAGTAGTTACATTTTCGCTGTGTTGTTAAAAAACTACACATGTACTTCTGTAGTATATTTAGTAAGACACGACATGTCGTGTCTGTCATGTCATGGCATTTTTTTGTTAGAATGTTGTACAGGTATGTGCTGTTTATGTCGCTAAACTTAGAAATATCCTCTTTTTTAATGATGCAGAGAAACTGGTTCATGCGTTTATAACCTCAAGGTTGGATTACTGTAACGCCTTACTTAATGGATGCTCTAGTAAATCTATAAATAAACTTCAATTAGTTCAGAATGCAGCCGCCTGAGTGCGAACTCAAACTAAAAAATTTGATCATATCACTCCTGTTCTATCATCACTACACTGGTTACCAGTTAAATTATGCATTGATTACAAAATACTTCTTATAACTTATAAAGCTCTACATGGCCTGGCCCCACATTATCTGAGGGTACAAGACTTCTTTTAGTTCCTAGAATTAAAAAGGTCACAGCAGGGGGAAAGGCTTTCTCATACATGCCCCCCCAACTATGGAATAAACTACCCACTTTCGTTCAAGACTCAGGCACTCTCCAAAATTTTAAGTCTAGGCTAAAGACATACTTATTTACGCAGGCTTTTGACTAGATTTAGACCGGGATGCATGGCTTGGGACACTGGGGCCGGAGTCTGGAGTCATGTCTGGCCTGCCTGCCTTGTCTGTTAGCCAGGAGTGTCTGGTGGGCGGTCTGGCTGAACTGGGCTTCAGTCCTCGTGATCTTGACTCATGCATCATTGCCTTAGACTAAGGGCAGAGCTGGGGGCTCATAGTCAAAGAGTCTTATGGTGATCAGGGACGTTGGGTTGCTGTCTTCTGCCTCCCGTGGGTGCCGATGTCTCATGTGATCCTTCTTGGCTGTGTTACCTTCCAGTTCTCCTCTTTCTAGCTATGCTGCTATAGCTAATGCTGCCGGGGTCTCATGCTACACATGGCATCAGTGATTGTTAGTAGACGCTGTTAATAGAAACTCTTAATCAATAACTAATTACATTAGTTACATTAACACATTTGATTCAGATCTCTCCTTTGATGCGCACATTAGCAGCATCACTCGAATTGCTTTCTTTCAATTACGTAATATCGCTAAACTTAGAAATATCCTCTCTTTTAATGATGCAGAAAAACTTGTTCATGCGTTTATAACCTCAAGGTTAGATTACTGTAACGCCTTACTTAGTGGATGCTCTAGTAAATCTATAAATAAACTTCAGTTAGTTCAGAATGCAGCTGCCCGAGTGCTAACTCGAACTAGAAAATTTTATCATATCACTCCTGTTCTATCATCACTGCACTGGTTACCAGTCAAATTCCGCATTGATTACAAAATACTTCTTATAACTTATAAAGCTCTACATGGCCTGGCCCCACATTATCTGAGTGAACTCTTAGAGTCTTACAATCCAAACTCGTCTACTTCGTTCGCAGAGTGCAGGGACTTCTTTTTAGTTCCTAGAATTAAAAAAAGTCACAGCAGGGGGAAAGGCTTTCTCATACATGGCCCCCCAACTACTTATGGAATAAAACTTCCCACTTTCGTTCGAGATTCAGACACTCTCCAAAGTTTTTAAGTCTAGGCTAAAGGCATACTTATTTACACAGGGGCTTTTGACTTAGATTTGATTTAGACCAGGATGCATGGCTTGGGTCACTGGGGGCCGGAGTCTGGAGTCAGTCTGGCCTGGCCTGCCTTGTCCGCTAGCCGGGGAGGTGTCGAGTGGGCGGGTCTTGGCTGAAACTGGGCTTCGGTCCTCGTGATCTTGACTCGTGCATCCTTCCCTTAGGACCTAAGGGCAGAGGAGGCTGGGGGCTCATAGTCAAAAAGAGTCTTATGGTGATCAGAGACCTTGGGTTGCTGTCTTTCTGCCTCCCGTGGGGTTGCCAATGTCTCATGTGATCCCTCTTGGCTGTGTTTCCTACCAGTTCTCCTCTTTCTAGCTATGCTGCTATAGCTATTGCTGCGGGGTCTCATGCTACACTTGGCATCAGTGATTGACATGGCATCAGTGATTGTTAATAGACACTGTGCTCTTAATCAATAACTAATTACATTTTCTGTTTTCTCTCCAAGCTGTGTTCCGGCAGTTCCAGCCCCCACACATGATGTTCATTGCTGTAGCTCCACTTTCAAGCTGCTTCCCGTCATCAGCTCCAGCCCCATCATAACCCTGGGCGGGCCACTTAATGTCGATGTGCATACTTCACATTTTATTCAAACTTTGACTCCATGACTTTAGTTTCGCTCTAGGACTTTATCATCTAAGCCGCCCAAGGAGGGTTGGGTCCCCTTTTTGAGTCTTGGTCCTCCTAAGGTTTTTCATCCTATAACTCAGGGAGTTTTTCCTTGCCACTGTTGCCCTAGGCTTGCTCAATTTGGGATTGGACGTAGTTATTAGGAGATAATCTAAACTTGTAAAGTTGCTTTGAGACAATGCTCCATTGTAAAAAGCGCTATATAAATAAATCTGACTTGACTTGACTTGTTTATGAGCTCGGTTGATGTGTTTAGAGACATCAACTGAGTACTCCTTTGTTTGCCCCCTGTATATTCTCTCTCATCTATAGCTATATAAACTGATTCACATTCACTTGTTGAGTATCTGAATCATCTAGCTGATCTTCTGTGTTGTTCATAATACTGTCTATCAATGCATTTTCAGCTTTCCTTCAAACAAAAGTATCAGGTCCATCATACCAACCTCTTAAATGTTACGGCTTTCCCCTACACAGGGTCCTATCAGTACATTACTGTATTTCCTTTACTTATTGTGAATTTCCAGAGCTTAAAAAAATAAGGTTTAGCATGTGTATAACAGTTTATGCTTTAGATGCGATGGCATAAGGGATAATGCATAGATGGTATCATTCCACTCATGTTTTCAGCAGTATCTCTCTAACATTTACGTATCATTTGCATGCAGTTTTCTTGTTAAAAAACCCTTCGTATTTACTTTACAGTAGCATAAAATGATTATGTGAATACCTGTAGCTGTAGAATTCCATTTGCATTACATAGTCACATGTTGTATACATTTCTTGACAGATTTAAACAACTGCCCTTAAACTTCCTAAGGGACAGCTGTCCATAAGAATGGCATATATGCTACCGATTTGGCGGTCTGTTTCATGTATTCACTTATTTAATGTCACATCAGTATTAATGGTTATTCCTGACAATTTTATATCGATATTAGTCAGACACACTCACACTGGATCAATTTAGTTAATCTGTCGCATGTCTTTGGAATGTAGGAGGAAACCAGACGACCCAGCAAACTCCACACAGGCAGAGTCTGGGGTTGGGATTGAACCAGGGATCTCTGGAGCTATGCAGCCACTGCACTAACCACCTCTGCCACAGTTCTGCAGCAGACTTGGTGGGTAGAGCTAAAAGTATTGGACTATTCTTTTAATAATCTAGACTTCAGTCTGATAAACATTAAACTGTAATGTTCATATAAAACTATGCACGCAAGTGTCACTGAAAATATGTAGGAATACTTACGTGACTTAGTAACATTGAGCTGTATTTGAATGGACTGATCTATCTTGCAGTAATGATGATGAAGGTTGCAAGTATAGATACCTTTATCATTCATGTCCACATCTGCCAAAAGAGAATCACAACAAATCAGCTGGAAGGAAAAACTTTTTAAGGCATATGTTAGCCAAGATGCAGGTTTAAAAAGTACGTACTGTGGATGGTGAGAGAGAAGTTGCCGTCACTGAAGGCATCCTTGGAGATAGTTATTCTGCCTTTGTTGTAGGCATTGTACACACGAGCTGATCCACCGGAGAACATGTCAAGAACTCGTTCAACCACATAATCAGGCCGATTGCGGTTCAGGTCCCAGTGCACTACACGCTGACGGTCCCGAAGACTGTCCTGCCTCCATACAATTTTCTGGTTATGACATGGCAGAACGACCTTTGACCCTGCTGACACAGTGATGTTCCTTGCCTCCACCACTATGCTCTGCACACTGCCCTGTGCCCACACTACAACACACACAAGACACAGTCTCATTGTTCATGCAGCAAAACTCCACAAATTGTCAAATCAATTGTAGAATCATCAAATGATTTAAATGGATAGACCTTTGGGGAAAGGTATGGTGGCCTGAAAGAAGGGTTTTTCCACAGTTAAAAACATTTTTATTATACAAATCAGGGAGGGCTTGGTTGTTCAAAATATCCTATAATTTAAAAAAAACAATTAAACTGAGTAGTACATTTCTACTTTTACACCAATCAGTCATAACACTAAAACCACTGACAGATAAAGTGAACACCACTGATAGCGTGATGCAAAATTATTCAGGGATGGTTTGAGGGAAGAGTTCAAGGTGTTGAGAAGGTACATCTGTGGAATGTACTGAACAGACAAAAATCTGATTCATGAAGGCCCCACCTTGCAACTAACAATACATATATCAACAGGATCTTAAAGGACACCTTCAGAGTTCTTGTGGAGTCCATGGCTTGACGGGTCAGAGCCTTAGCGGCACAAGCAGACCTGTAGAATATTAGGCTGCTGGTTTTAATATTATGGCTGACTGGTGTGTTTCGTAACAATGGGAACAAGTAGCTTCTACACACAAGTCACAGCAATTCATGTGTAGAGCATTCAGTTCTGTTCTTTGTCATGGGCTGTTAAATGTAACATGCAATTGTCTGTAGCAGATAAGCATATACAATTAAAGGCTTATTATGGCTTAGATCCTCGCTGGCAGTTAAGTTATGCTGGAAGATTTCTGTTTCTATAATTATGAGCTACAAGGCTCACTAAAATATAAAGTGCACACTACAATATAAAGTATATGTTGTTAAAAAGCATATAAAAGCATAGTGAGCCACTCAAATCTTACAGCAAAATACAGACTTGAACTGTGCAGAAGACTGAGATGAACAATAAAGTGATGTCAACACTTTCACCATTCCAGAACTTCATCACAGCTCATATTTGAACACATGTTGAGTTAAAGTAAAAGCACTAAAGATTTAAGAACACATTTAACAGTACAGGGATTGCTGAAGCTTTGTCCAGACATCTATTTATTTTGGAAATTACTTTTGCACAGCATATGGGCTCCATCACTGTGGTGAGCGAGACAACCACATACCAGGCAACAGTCCACGATACCATAACAAATCTGTTACCAGCTGATACAACCTCAAATCAGGAAGCACTAGGGTGGTATGGAAAATGTAAATACATTTCTAAAAAGTGCAGTGTCCCTTACATTTACTTTTATTTCATTTAAGACAGTATAAACACAAGATATTCCATATTTTGTCTGGTCAACTTCATTTAATTTATTCCTGCATTTCAAGCCTCCAACACACTCCAAAAAAGGGCTAGTAATGAGGTTAAAAAAAAAAAAACTAAATAATGATGTGATGTCAACAGGTGATTGCAGGTGATTTGGTACAAAAGCAGTATTCAACAAAGGCAGAGTCTTTGAGGAGTAAAGATGGGCAGAGGGTCTCCAGTTGATCAACAAATGCGTGAGAAATGTTTGAAATGTTTAAAAACAATGTTCCTCAAGAAAGATTGGAAGGGATTTATATATGTCAAGAACCATCATTCATCAATAGCTGACAGAACCACATGGGCAAAGGATTACTTGGACAAACTGTTGGGACTTTAACATCCCAACTTTTTTCAATTGTGTTGCAGGCCTGACATGCAGGAATGGATGTTTATTAACAAATAACACGAAGTTAACCAAACAATCCCTGAAACATCTTGGATTCATACTGTCTGCAATGAAATAGAAGTAAATGTCAGATTGTGTTTTTTTTTTGTTTGTTTGTTTTTTTGGGGGTTTTTTTCCATACCGTCCCAGCTTTTTATGATTTGGGGTTGTACAAAACGTGATGGTGATTTGTCCAGTGGAGTACGTACCATGCGTTGTCAGGAGAGCAGCAACAACTGTAATACAAACAAAATTTTATAATTAAATAAAAGTAGTACAGTATTGAGGCTGCTGTTTGTTTTAGATCAGATATGTATAAATAACAGGCCACATCTCTAATATAACAAGATATACACTTATGTTAAAATACAAAAAAAATAATAATTATGCAGTATGGCAGATATGGAAGTGTACCAAACTGTCTTGTGATACCAAAGGTAAACGAGTGACAAATTCTGCTCCACAAAAGCAAAACCACCTGCAGCACCACCTCACTATCAGCTATTAAGAGCATAGGTCAACACTTTGAAAGGTGATATTGCCTGAAAGAAATGACCTGGAAGGCCCAAAGCCTCTCCAAGCAGACATGATGAACTCTGAAATTAACAGTTCTCAAAGACATGGAAAAAACCTTCAGAAACTCTAAGCAGAATCCAAGACCTCAAAAAACAAGACTGTTTAAGGAAGAACAATAACCAAAAGGTTGTATAATGAATGTTGCCTTTTGTGGCTAGAAGATAAAACACTTTTACTGGCTAGAAACCATTAATCAACGTATAAAGTTTCTGGGGGGATATGGAAAGTTTGATTTAGAGTGGTTCAGCAGAGTTGTGTGTACTGAAGATCTGGTGAGAAACATAACAGTGACTGCATCTCTATCACCATTAAGCATGGAGACAGAGGTATCATGGTTGTGAGGAGCCTTTTCAGCTGCTGCTACTGGTGAGCAGATTCACAGTGAAAAGCCAATCAATGTTTTGTAGTACAGGAATTTATTGCAGAAAAGGCTTCCCACAAAGAATAAAGAGGAACAATCACATTTTTTCAACAATACAATGCTGAGAACAATGCAAACACCCCCAAGAAGTGGGGTGGTTTAGAATGATTAGAATCCGGATTTGAACTCTATAGAGAATATCATTAAAAATAAACTCACTGGTAAACATTTTTGAACTACTCATCAACTGTTTGTAACCATTACCATTGAAAGGAACAAGTTACACCTCTTTCTCTGAAAAGTGGTCTGTAGGTTTACCCACAAAACTTAAATACTTAAGGAAATCAAAGGGAAACTCTATTGCATACTAAGTCACTTTATCTATTTGTTTAATTCTTGCTCATTTCCTCACCAATTATTTGCTGTTGAGACCATTAAAAGCTTAATGTTTTGCAATTTTGACTTTGGCTCATTTTTGCCCAGGGAAGAGTGCATATTACCAAATATTTTAAAACCATCCAGACATTCAAGCTGTTCTTAAGTAGTGTTATCCAACTTTCCAATAGCAAGAAAGTAAAGTGTAATTCTGGTTTTGTGGAATTCATGCATGGTCAGGCAGACTCATTTACCAGACCTACACCAGTTTATAGCACCAGGAGCTTCTAGATTTATGAAGAATTTAAAACAGATCAGCCAGTGACTGAATCCGTGAGGTGGAATCTCTTGCACGACCATTTGAAACAAAAGAACAACATAATTTTCAATTACCGACACAAGAACTACATGGATAAAAGTATGTGGACACCTTAGCATCACATCTAGATGTGCATATGACGCACTTCATTCTGAAAAAGCTTTCCACTAGATTTTAGAATAGAACTGCTGGGATCTGCTTCCATTCAGTCAGCATTGATGAGATTGAGGTCTGTTACTGATGTTGGAAAATAAAGCCTGGCATGCAACTGGCACAGCTATTCAATCAGCAGTTGATTCTAGACATTTCCATTTCAGCACATACCGTTGATCCGAACCCATTCTGCAGGGCAGAAATATGAAGAACTGACTTGCTGGAAAATGGTGTCTTATTACAGTGCCACGAAGCAAGTCACTGAGAACTTCAGTATGACCCAATTACTACCAATGTTTGCATGAAGTTTGCAAGGCTTTAACCTTTGAAGAAAATTACCTTGTAAACATTGGAGTGACATCCTGCCTAAAAGAATGAATGTGCACTTCCCGTAAAAAGAGCTCATACTGGTCAACACTGAGCCTGAGGCTTGGACTTAAATAAAGTGTGGCCACTGAAGAAAGGGAAAAAAAACCACACCACCAGACCCTGTAATTTTCTTCTGAAATGTGTCATATTGAAAAAGTGGCTTACAAAGAAGCCATGGCTGACATTAGTCACTTAACAATGTGTCTGAAAATTGTCATGTAGGAACATGGAATTAACATTTAGTCAGACAAAGTGGAATAACATCATAATTCTTACATATTTACATTGCCAAATACTTGCATTGTAATGTTCCCAAATTAATGTTAAAGTGAGGACAATGATTTAGCCTTTTCACTTTACTGACAGCATATACAATGGTGCTTCAAAGTTTTTGAACCCTTTAAAATATTCAGTATTTCTGTATAAATATGACCTAAAACATCTTCAGATAAGGAGAGCCCAATTAAATAAATGGGATTGGGATAATGAGAATACATGGGGATAATGAGAAAATACTATACTTGGTCATTTATTTAATGAGAAAAATGTGTGAAACTCTGCAGCTGGCAGTTACTTTGAAGGTAAAATAAGCCAGGTGGTTTCAATCAGTGGCGAGCAAGGACACTGTTGTATTTAAGAAATAAGGATATGTTAATGTCTTATCTTCACAATATGTGTTTGTGGAAGTGTATCATGTCCAACATCAGCTTAAACTTATGGACCAGGCAGTGTGGCTGTCAAGTGTAATTTTGAACCTTAAAGTCTATTATATTAAAAGTCATATTTAAAAGTCTGAAATGGTTTTCCTCACAACATTAAAAACTGGACATTATGTAATTTTAATCAATAAATTTTTTCACATACTACAAATATAGTCCCATGAATTAACTTGAATTGAAGAGAAGATTTAAGAGCCCATCTAAGAACCATCACAACTAAGGGAGAAAACTGAGAACTGGATTTTCTTGCTTGGAGCTTGGACTCTCTCAGATAAACACAAATTCAAAGACATCAGTGAATGCAAGACTGTGAGGCTGTGCAGGCATTTATTGAACACTGCAAAGACCTCAACAGCAGACTTCCTGACACTGTACTTCTTCCCACTGATGAAATAAAAACTCCAACGGTCTCCTCAACAAAGGTCTGATATACTGTGATTTACTATGCTTATGCTATGAGATGTGGAGGCAGATAATCTTCAGCAGAAGACTCTTGCACATATTTAATATCAGACTTGGCCAGAAATAACACTCTTCACCTTGCACAATAATCCAGCGCTGTAGTTATTATTGTACAGTGAATCACTTAACAGCCAATGCAAGACTTCTGGCCAGGAAAAGCAAGTAGACTGGAATAAAGTTGGTTTAATATTTAATATTCTGCATTTAGTCTCATAGACAGTTAACAGACGTGAACACACTATAGTCACATAATCTCCTTACACCATGATTACACTCTTTTGTTTGACAACATCTAAGCAAGAGAGAACTCACTACTGCTGTACCACTTCCTGCTGTTCAGTTAGGACTCACTCTAAAACTAGATCGAATATCATTTTAAAGGATCTCTCTTACAAACACTCACCACACACACACACACACACAGTAAGCAGACTTTGGAAACACCAGTTAACCCACATGTCTTTGAACAGTGGGAGGAAACCAAGGCACCCGGAGTAAACCCATGCGAACACAGAAAGAACCCAGACCACTCCACCTGGGATCGAACCCAGGACCTTCTTACTGTGAGGAGAGGGTGCTGCCCACCGAGCTCAGATCCATCCTGCTTACAATCATATGCAAATGTTAGGGTACAACAAGTCAAGTGACACATATTGTTGATTTTTTAATTAATACAACCTCCCCAGGAAACAAATTAGATATTACTTATGTGTGCAGTATTTAGTACACCAGAATTCACCACTGAAAAAACATTAACCATTGAATATGTCAAATGGTGCAAGGCAGCTCTGGTGGCTCAGTGGGTACAGCCAGCTGCTGGAAACAGCAGCATCGGAGGGCCTGTGTTCAATCCAGCTGGGGTTTGCAAAGCAAGGGGTGGGAAAACAGCCATAGGGGTGCACAGAGGACCAATATGCCGGTCCCCAGGTCGAAAAATGAGAAGTGCTGCATGAGAAAGGGCTGTCTTTGTTCCACATATAATGTGTAGATCAGGATAATCTTCTGTGGAGAGCCATAAAGGGAACAGCTGAAAGGGGAGCAACATGCCAAAGGGTGCAGGACTTGAGTAGGATTGTTTGTTTTACTTATTTAGTTTATGCAGCACAAACTAACATTAAAACATGAGAAGTATTATAGCATGCGAGGAACATTGATCTTAGTATTTAAAGTTGGTTCGACACGTAGTATAAGTTAAGCTGCATAAGATATAATATTTTCGCCTTTCTCTTGAGCATGGGAAATTTTCTCAAACGTTTATGCGCAGGTAGTTTCAAGACGGACCCTAAAGCAACATCAACAGCAGGAGCGAGTACAGCTAGAACTACGCGCTCTGGCCTATTTCTGTCAAACAAAAGACTATTTTATGAAATCGGCCAATATCACTGTAGTGTTTTTCATCTTTTATTTGTACATCAAACTCATTAAGTAGCCAGAAAGAGCGAAATACCGAAATTCACACAAATGTAGAATAATTCACTTTTACCACAGTAGAAAACCGCTTTTCTAATCTGTTCTGGCATGAAGTAAAAAAAAAGATGCTTAAAAAACAAAGGTGTTCTAAAAACAGAAACAGCCTACTGACAAATCTTATTTAAATCATCGTAGGCTACTGATGCAACCACAGCATGTTAAGAAAATAAACAGACAAGGTATAAACCATCTGGACAGTCAAAATCCAGATGGAGAAGTTTGGATGCAAAAACAGACACATGCAAAACAAAACGGAAGATAAAACACCGCAATGGACGGTCTGTGTTTCAGACAAAAAAAAACTTGATAAAAAGTTTCCATATATGTAAAAGAGCTACTTACTATGTAACATCAGAATCATTTCGGTCAAAAGTCGATTTAAATTCTTCATTTCCAGACAACGGGTGGTGGAGGTAAGACCGCTGAATGCTGAGCATCACCTGAAGTGCTGACTGCCGACAAACAAAGTAGGTATGCAAGACAATTCCAACAGGAGTCGATTCTCGATTCCAGGCATTGGGAGTCGACAACCAGTGCAAAGCTTTGGGGTCTTGCCTACTGAAATGAACTCAGTATAAATCTCACACCGCAAGAGTAGGCTATTGTAGTAACATGCTACTTTGAAAAAGCAGAACACTAATTGAAATATAACAATTTTACAAGCCAAGAAAAAGGCTTTTGTGTTGTTTATCAGTAGGTGCTATTAGTAAGAAGAAGTGAAATCTTCGGCTAAGGAAAAACGTTATCTCAAATTCCTTATCATTCACTTCATTATGCTGAATCATGAATCACAATGATCTATTATTAACCAAATATTGCACCGCTTATTTGAGTTTGTGGAATCGATTCTTATAAACGACTCCTTCGAGCAGCCCTCCAGACAACAAAAACTATGCCGTGCCAGTCTCATTGGAAGCCCCGCCCCTCCTCCGAACTCCTTACAACGAGTTCTAAACGGTGCATTACGAACTCCATCAGTGCACTCCGTATAGCGGCTCCAACACCGTGCCTAGTGTACTTTGTTTTCACTAGGGAGCGATTTGGGATATAGCGTCTAACCACGGCTATCCAAACTTTCCCTACCCCATTTTCTGTTATTTTCAGTCAGCTTAACTTAGTTTATTTTTCTAAACGACTAACTGTATAACATAACCTCTAGCAAGGGATCATAATACAAAATATATAGGTTACAATGATGGCAAGCAGCACATTATAAATGGTCCATTATAGTATTCCTTAAAACGGTTCAACGGTGATGGGTCAGACTTCTCCAAACGTGTTGCTCTGATACTCTCTAGTGGTGGTTTCTGTAGTTTGTATTACGGGAATACTAAAAACACATGCCAACTCATCGTACAAATGCGAAGAAACATTTATGTAAACAAGTAGCATTTATGATGTGGTGAAAGTCAAGTTTATTTCTGCCAGTATATCAAGACAGTACAACTGATAATATGCTCTGCCAAAGTTTCCTCCAGGATGTACCACTGAAGTGCTGATGACATGAAACAGCAACACCAGTCCTTAACAAATATAATAATCAATTAGGGCCTAATTCAGGCAGTAATCAGCGTCGCTTTACTTGATGTCTGATGTAGATTTTAGGCGTGGTCCATCCTTCAGGAGCTTTTTTCAGTCCTGCTCGTCTCCATATTCTTGTTAGATTCCTCTCAAACTTAGACTGAAATGACAAATTCCACCAAGACAGGAAGTTAATGATTAAATATTTGCTTATCATTTGCAAGTGTGATAATGGCAGCTACAGAGTTATTAATAGCAGTTGTACAAATGGGTAAAACATGACACAAATACATTGTTAAATGGTCTTAATCATACACTGAAAATATGTAAATCAACTGAAGACTGAGCATTTTATTTCTAACCCATGAAACGATTAACTGAACAGAGCAAGGAATCAGACCTCAATCCTCAATATAAAATATAACCAGATCCTGTGATTCTGTGGTCATTTATTGTATAAACTTGGATGCATGTTTTAGATATGTTTCGTAATGCTGCTTGAAGATGGAGTAGCTGCCTGGTGGTAGTTCTTGACTATCTATATATAGTATTTTTATGTATTTATTTTATTTTAGCTACTACATTCTCAGAAACCTCAACAACCACACAACAGCAGCTGGCTTCCATCACACTTTGAGGAAGATAAAAGACCAAATTAAAGATCAGCACTAAAGGTACCCAAATACTTCAGTCAAATTTACTCATTTTAGGAGAGCCTATAAACATTTGAGAAATCTTTACTGCTTCATGAATATTGTATTAATGAAAGCAACATGCAGGCATCTTGCAAGTTCAGGGCATCTTATTCATTTCTTATTTATTAACACTGAAAAAAACATTGAAGGTTCTGGATACTATATACTAAGACATGAGCTGAATAGGTGAACTGGTGTGATATGATTTGTGGCTAGTGACAATTTTATTGCAAGCAATAAAGGACATCCTCACACTTGCAAGCGCGGTGCGAAGAAGCCGATGATCAACAGTTCTCACGTTCTTTATATACTGCTCGGTACGTTCGGTTCAGACATTACGTCATCATTGTTTTCCAACTTTTAGAACATCTGCTGCCCTGGTGCCACCCTTATCTCCCCTCAGGTCATCCTGATCTGGCAAGTGAACTTTATCTCAGTTTTTAGTTTCAGCATCAAGTCTCTCATTTCTACATATACATTGTATTCAATTCTTACATAATTATACTAAATCCAGATCATGATTAATCTTTGTGACCATGTAAAAGCTTTAAATTAACACTTTAACATCAAAAATATAGTTATTCATCATATGCAGTTACAGAATAAAAGGATCACTTGGAATAAATTAGCTTATTAATCAAATTACAAATGATTGAGTAATTATACACATGAACATGTGAAATAGCCCAAGTTACTGGAGTTTACAGCAAGTCTCTGTATAAAAAAATCTTATGCACACACATACCCACACTTTGCAAAACTGGTGTACACTTTCAAGGCCAAAGAACATTTTGTACGGTACTTTCTCAGTTAGGCTGAGACGCACCTGCAAAATCATGTCTCAAAGAGACTTAGTCTGAACGAGTGACATCACCACAATTAGAAATGCAATTATATAAGATGTAAATAATTATATGGGTACAAAAATGTGTGGCCCCCGCAGCCACAAAGGCACATGTGTCCAACAAATCCTCAACACTAGCATTAAACATTAGAACAATGTTAAAAGGAGGCAAATGTAAGTAAAGTAATTACAAGAAATTGTAGACAGACACTTTTTTTCTGTCATGTTTAAAACCACTTCAGTAACTAGCATAAAAACATACAAGTGATAAGCAAATTTATTTTAATTTGTATTCTGATAAACATCAACAGTATGGTACCATCAGATAAAACATTATGACTGACTTACTGTGACACATTAATAAACCAGATGTTGAGAACTGCTAAACTTGCAATTAATAAAAATGAACCAATGATGTGCTCAGTTTTGGTAATGATCAGGGGGAAAAAATATTCCACAGATTATATTTAGGAAAATTATATTATCATTATTTTACTAAAATATATATATTTTATATTTAATATACACTGCCAATTTTTTTTTTAACTAAACAAATAGGTGACAGCCTCCCATCCAATAATTACTGCATTGCTGATTATGTTTCAGCTGGCAACAAGTTATTTAATCCTAACTCAGAAAGTGAGTAGCTTCTCATTTGTTAAACAACCATCGTGGAAAAGATGTTAATCAGTTTCAGAAGGGTCAAATTATTGCCATGAGATCAAGCAAAGAAAGCATCAAAGGAGGTTGCTGAAACTACTAAAATCAGGTTAAGAAATGTCCAACGTATTATTAAACAGTGGAACCACAGTGGGAAAACCATCTTTGAGGAAAGAATGTGGTCAGAAAAAAATCCTGAATGATAATGGTCGGCGATTACTTAAATGTTTGGTGAAATCAAATTGTAGAAAAACAACAGTAGAACTCAGGGATATGTTTAATAGTGAAAGTAAGAGCATTTCCACATGCACAATGTGAAGGGAGCTCAAGGGACTTAGCTGTGTAGCCTTAAGAAAACCACTTGTCAGCATACAGACTGGACTCTGAAGCAATGGAAGAAGGTCATGTGGTCTGATGAGTCCAGATGTTCCATGACCTAGTGCCTACCATACAAGCCTGTGGGGGCAGTGCTATGATCTGGGGTTTCTGCAGTTGGTCAGATGTAGGTTCAGCAACATTATGTGCTCAGAGAATGAGTTCAGCTGACTACCTGAATATACTAACGACCAGATTATTCCATCAATGGGTTTTTTCTTCCCTGATGGCACGGGCATATTTCAAGATGACAACGCCAGGGTCTGTCGGGCACAAATTGTGAAAGAGTGGCTCAGTGAGCATTAGACATTATTTTAACAAATGGATTGGCCACCACAGAGTCCAGACCTGAACCCCACTGAGAATCTTTGGGATGTGCTGGAGAAGACTTTGTGCAGTGCTCCAAATCTCCCATCATCAGTACAAGATCTTGGGGAAAAATTAATGCAACTCTGCACAGAAATAAATGTTGTGACATTGCAGAAGCTTGTGGAAAAGATCCCACAGTGAATACGTGCTGTAAACAAAGCTAAAGGCGGTCCAACGAAATATTAGAGTGTGACCTTTTTTGACCAGGCAGTGTATATTTTATATTACAAAAATTATATACTTTTTATATTTAATTTCATGTTAATATTTAAGAAACCTAAAACTGGCAGCATGTTGGTTTGGTGGTTAGTGCTGTCACCATTCTGCTAAAGGAGCCCCAGTTCAATCCTGGACCCCCATGTGTGTAGTTTGCAGTACTGGAAAAAGCAGGTAAGAAAATGAAACCTAAATAACATATTATGTTTGTAATCTGCTTGTGAAAGGATTTATTCAGACTTCTACTCATTGAGGTGAAGGTAAGGTACAGTATAACCTACATCAGTACGTTTCACAGAAAAAACTAGAAGTGCTAGTCACTGGATCTCGAAGTACCTTCTTAGTTTAAATGATGTTCTTCAAAGATATCAATAACAGATAACTCATTATCTCCTGTCAGTTCTAAAAAAATTAAACAAAATGGCCTTTGCAATCAAGAAATGATAATCAATCAATAATAATAATCAAGAAAGTGTTTTAACCAGTGAACCCTAACCAGCCCTGCAATGGACTGGCACCCCATTCAGGTTACACTCGCATTTGCGCCTTGTGTACTATGTTGATTTGCACCCCAGCTCCCACAACTGCTCTGTTAAAACATTGGAAAAATACACTCGCCGGCCACTTTATTAGGTACTCAAATCCCATTGCAAATTTATGCAGGCAATTGAAGCCAAGCATTCCGTAACATCACAAAATAATCTTGTGAAATATTGTGAAACCATGCTGGATTTTGCACAAACTTGCGTTGTCCATGCCAGCTAGAGTGCATTTTTATTTGACTTTTTAAAATACTACAGTACCATTTTAAGTTCTGCATATTTTCCATTAAATCACTGACCTGCTTCTTCTTTTGTCTGCGTTCCAAGATCCTCCTCCTTAGAAATTTGGTTCGTTTCATCAGCTTCTTGTATTTGTGTCTGTTCATCTTCCTTCTGCGGATCTCAAGCACATTCTTACAGCTGAGAGGTGTGGCGCTCTCACTATCCTCCGATACAGGCACAGCCGAAGGGGGCAAAACCACTGCCTGTTCTACCAGCTCACCATCTTCTCCTGGGAGGGGAGCCTCGAGTAGTGGAGGTAGTGAATAACGCAGCGAAAGCCAACTTTCCAAAGGGGAAACTGAGAGTTTTCGGGGAATGAGAACCTCCTCTAACTCTGAATCGAGCACTGTCCACAGTTTAGGGGGTTGCTTGTTGTCAGCAGCCGAAGTACAATAGCTCTGTGTAGTAACAACACTGACGGGATGGCAATGTTGCACAGCATTGCATACCACCTTCCACTGGTACTGAGATGAACCTAATGGAAGAAAGAGTTTTACAAACGGAAAGGATGGAGACACAAATGCAGGAAAACATGCCAAAAGCAATGATTATGCTCACCAGACAGCCTGAAGAACACATTCAGTCTTGGGATCACCCTGGAGACAATCATGACTAGCTTCTATTACCAGTGAACACTCATATAGATTACTGATGTTCTCCCTAAAACATGAATCAAAACAAAACTAATTATATGCCAAAATAAATATAAGGAGTGACTGCATAATAATAAAAAGGTGAGTGATTTAATATTGAAATCAAAATCCGCCCTATTAATCATCTTCACCAGTGTATAAAATAGTAATAATAACAATAATAATAATAATGTCAACAGTAAAGAGCATTGTTAGTCTATACTTACTACATGGACAATCATGCTTATTAATTGTATTTGACTCTCAGTCACACCCAGTGCTAATTAGTGTATTATAGTGGAATCTTAATCAATACAATGGCTCTGTACAGACCTGTGTCCTTCCCTCTAAACTTTGTGAAACAGCTACAGAAAGCCGTTTACGGGTGCTGTTTATGCACAGAGCAAGAAAAGTTATGGTCACGTTGCAAACCCAGTGTACACCTTTAAAATGAAATGTAAAGCCTCTTCAAACTAGGCTTCTTTGCCCAACATTAATGGCCAAACCCAATAATGTTCTTGTGGGTATTAATTAACCAATCATGTCTCAGAATTTCTTTTGAGCTCCCTTCAAAATGGAAGCTGTTACAGCAAACCAATTAAAGAAAACGAACCCTGGACAATGTAAACATCAATATTTACATCACTTCATCGCCTTTGACTTTTAAATTGCCTTGATGTTTGCCCATGTTTGTTGCACTGGATTATGGAACTTTAGGTCCAGCTGAGTCTGTCTCTCATAACTTCTATATTTGTTTCCTTACAGGCACAACCTTGTATACTGTCAAACAATAGTTACAATGCGTTCCTCTTTTTTGGTCAGGAGCCAACAGAAAACATAACCAGTATTATGTTTGAGGTCACTAAAACTGTGACACAGCAGAGTCAAACAAAAATACAGTAATAAGTAAAAAAATCACAACTTTCACAAGTAGGATAAGCAAACATTTTGCCATGGTTTAACATGGTTTGGTATAAGATGTTCAAGGAAATCATGCACCTGTGATACACTGGTGTCCTCATACACTCATTGACAGAAAAATGACTCACTAAGAAGTTCTTGTTGGAATCAAATGAAACTTTACATGAGAGATTTTAATGATGATATATGTAAGTGATTACAACATTAGAGCAAAAGGATATGTTTATTGCATAAAACTGTAGAACTGAAAGGGGGATTTAGTTAGCCTGTTAGGCCGCCTCTAGCATCAATACAAGATGATATGCGATTGGGCATGAAGGCAAACAGGTTCCGTATGGTATGTTGCAGCTTGGCCTGTAGATCCTCATCCATCACACCAGCAGTTGGGGCAGTGTGTCACTCCACACTTACCACGAGGCCTCCATACTCGAACCCGGCCGTTGTCAGATCCCAAACAGAACCTAGATTTGTCGCTAAAGACAATACGGTTCCATTTCAAAGCAATCCAGGTTTCTCATTCATGTCACCACTGCAAACAAACAGGTGACGGTGGCTGGGTGTAATGGGCACTGTGACAACAAATTTCCTTCAGCTAAATTTCCTTCTGAAATGGTCCGAGCAGAGACAGGGCTGCTCCCAACACCACCTAACAGCTGGGTCAGAATGGCATAGATGGCAGGCAATTCTTCGAAACAACCATCCTGCTTCTCTCAGTCCAATAATGCACCCCCTCTCAAAGTCTGTGTACTGGACAAAATGTCTTTGAGTGCATCACAGTGGCATGTCTAGCAGTCAGCAAACTCTCACCAAGAGATACACTATCCAAAAGCACTACCCGTTTTATAGAGCAGCGGGGGAAGCACTTTTACGTCCTCTCGTAGCAACATCCAGTGTCTAATCAGACCACACCTGTAATCATTTATATATCTGCCTGAGAAAACTGCATGCCGAGGTTTGCAGCAATCCGACATTTCTATCTTGGTGCATTTGTTTGTTTGCATTTGTTTTGTCAATGAGTATATTTCCTAACCGTGGAATATGACCAGTTACTTCAATTCTCTAAACAGAGATGACATAGATAAAGAAACATTATTTATTATAAATACTATTTAGTATTTGTTCAACACTGAACTAAACCAGTTTCTCATGATTGTTCTGCTGTCATAGTTAACAATAACAAAAGCATTCTATTGTAACTGTCATTATTACAATAACCAACATTAAATATTTGTATATGTCTATGCTTAATATAAAATTAATTACAGCTAATAAGCTAGCCCACCAATGTTGGGACCCAGGTTCGAGTCCAGGTGGTGCCTTTCGGCTGGGTCTGGTGACACATCAAGACACCATTGATGTCTGATGTCTGTAGAAGGCAGACACCATTCCGTACACCATGCCCTATGATGCTCAGTTGTCCTGTATAGGTCACCCTTACAACCCGGGTTCTTTGAGGATAAAACTGGAGACCCAACAACCCTGACCAGAAAAAACGGGAATATAATGTTCAATCAATTAATCTATACATATTAATTCATTAATTATGTTTAGAATTTAACTGCTCACGATTCAGAGTATTCATTGCTGAAAAACACTAGTTTTATCCATAAAATTGATATCTAAGCTTGGTTAATCATTTAACTTTAGTTATGCTTAGTAACATATAGATCGTTATGCCTAACTCATTTATGAATCCATAAATCATAAGCAGGATTAAAACACGATTAAATGTCTAGCTCTTGCCACTGGGTAGCCATACGCTAGCTAACATTTTTTTCACTGTAGAAAGGCTGAATTGTGGCCATTTATATCTATTACACAATGCAGCTACACAACAGTACACTGCAGTGTATAACTACCACCGTCGCTATTTTAATAAATTACTTACTCAAATGGAGAACTGGTAGACCAGAAATACAGTATACTTCAATGTGACTCTGCACACTACCTGTTCCGCCGCTGCAATTCTTCCCGTGATTGCATTCTGCTGTCAATGGTTCCGGCTGAACGCTGTGCTAAGGTTCAGATAGCGGTTAGCACTAGAGTGTTTCAGAGCAGCAAACTACTCAGTAATAATTGGAAGGTTATCATTATCTAAACACCCTAAAGAGTTTTCTGAAAAGTGAAACCTTTAACCTAAAAATGACAGGGAATTCCAAATGTGGTTAATCTTTGATAGTCTTTGGCATTAACACTAACAGTCAGGTTAACTGGACTTTTACCGCCTGATCCTGGTCAATCATGGGACTGTGGTAGCCTAGCGGTTAAGGTACTGGACTATGGATAGGGTTGTCTTCAACACCCAGTCAGGGACACTTTCCTTCAGGTGTGTTCGCATGTGCATGCTTATGCACGCACCCCCAGCAGCTGACCAACAATAATGGAAATCACGAAGTTTCATTGACCATACTATAGATTTAGTCATTTCCCAGTGGTTCAGTAACAGTCAAGACACACACACACACACACACACACACACACACACACACATATATATATATATATATATATATATATATATATATATATATATATATATATTATATACAAACAATATTTATTCATTTTGGCATTTTCAGAAAATGAATTGTGAAAGCTTTCAAAAATCTAAAAATGCCTAAAAGTCATAAATATTATAGAAATAAATGCGTTTTAGACAAAAAAAAATATGTGAAAGCTTTCACTAACCTGAAAATGCCGAAAAGTAGTAAATATTATATACATAAATGCTTTTTATACTAAATTTTATCTGTGAAAGCTTTCATAAATCAGATTATGCCTAATAATAATAAATAACATCATAATAAATATTTTTTACACAAAATTAGATATGTGAAAGTTTTAACAAATCAGATTATGCCTAAAAGTAATAAATAATATCATTACAACAATTTATTAGATAAAGTTATATCTGTGAAAGCTTTCACAAATCACAAAATGCCTACACATAATACAAAGTATGTATATATAACTGCTTATTAGACAAAATTATATCTGTGATAGTTTCCAAAACTGATGGAGGGTAACTATAACCTGTGTTGATTCTCTATATTATCAGTTTCTGAAGCTATATGGCCTGCTTGGACGGTTTTATGGGGAGTTAAATTAAAGGCTTCATTATTTCGCGTGTTATCATTTTCCGTCGTCCCGGTTTATACGAGCCACGTACAGACAGAAATAAGACTGTAGAAAGTTTCACAAATCAGGGACAAATCAGAATTGCCCATAAATCGTGATGTACCGGACAATACTGGACGGTTGGCAACCCTAACTATGGACCAGAAGGTCCAGGGTTCAAATCTCACATCTGACAAGCTGCCACTGTTGTTCCTTGGACCCAAAATTGCTTGGATTGTAAGACTGTATCAGTTGTAAGTCGCTCTGGATAAGGGTGTCTGCTAAATGCTGTAAATGTAAATGTAAAACGGTCAGGGTCGCGAGAAGGCAGGTGGCTAGTCGGCGGCACAGGGCTCAAAGCAGGAACTACCTAGACAGGGAACCAAGCCATGTTAGGAGATCAGTTAATTAAGTTAACTGATTAAATTATATAGTCATTTCCTCTATCAGAGCCCCCTGTAGGTAATTAATGTTCCCTTTGCAGCAAGTCTAATCTTCCTCTTTCTTAGTTCATGGTGACTTATTCAGTGGGTAACCAGACCTGCTCAGGAACTGTGGTAGCCAGGCAGTTAAGGTACTGAACTATGGACCAGAAAGTCCAGGGTTCAAGTCCCACCACTGCCACTGTTGGGTCCTTGAGTTAGACCCTTAACCCACAATTGCTTGACTGATTGTAAGATTGTAGCAATTGTAAGTCTGCTAAATGCTGTAAATGTAAATAGAGGCATCAGATTATAGCACCCATGACAGTAGGTCAAGTACACAAAATATAACAACTCCAGCATTTAAATAAAGGTATAATTCCCCAGTTATTCACAAGTTTACTGAATTTACTTCGAATTTTAGATTCAACCAGACGTGTACCGACGGTTATCTCCTGGGAGTCCTGGAGCCAAGCCCTGCGAATACGGCTGGCCGCCTGGTAGTGAACATTTTTAATACATTGGCAGGTTAAGGCTTCTGTTGGCCGCTAGGGAGCAGCCTAAGGCAGGATAGCACCACCACTGTGCATCCACAGAGCAGATGGATATGAGATACAGCATGTGGTTCATTGACATAAAGCAACAGGAGGATAACTGTAAGGTGTTACAGTCTACATAGAAAGTTTTAATGGTTCATAATGTCACCAGCAAAATCTGTGGGTGTTCCTCTTTGATTCGTTGACTAAACTTGGCACATACTTGTTGAGCCTGCTCACCGCTGAGAAAGTCTGAGGCACTGATAATTTCTAGCAGTCAGTAGTGTTGATTTCCATTGACTTGTTGCAATCTCAACAATTAGAAACAACAGTACAACATAAAATAAAGAACTAAAAGCATGAGGCTTCAGCTTTACGTACTTTATGTGGTATTTTGTGAAGTGATTCTGTGGGTGATTTATAGACCATGTAGAGGTGTTTGACATTTACCCTTTTATTTGGAAACTTTCATTTGGATCAGGAGTGTAGCAAAAATGGGCCATCTCAGGCAATAGGGCACCAAACCTTATCGTCCAAACGTTAGTCATTACTCTGGGCTAGCAGTTACCAGTGTGTTCGTGAGGGTCTGATGACAAGATTTGTACATTTGCAAAAGTCATTAGAGTGCAAGATAAGGTAGGACAGAACGGACTCTAGGCATCCCTCCTAGCAGAGCGATATACTTTTTTTGTGATGTTTTATGGCTCCAACTTGATTAGTTCTACTGCATAAAGGTGTTGTGATGCCATTCATTTGGTTGTATTTTACTCAGGAACATATGCTATCAGTTCAAAATAATAAGCACATACAGTCAAATTCCAGAAAGTCCAGAACTGTCCTGTGTGTTTCCATTTCAACTGGACATCAACGTTTTGACACCCATCAAATAAGAGTTACATGATAAACTATGTGATTAAGGACTGCTGTAATTTGAGAGTTATGTAGTGTGATAGCATAATTAAATACAATATATGTGTTTAATGATAACATGATGCTGAGACATCATGTAAAGCACAAATACGTGACAAAAATTAAGGGGATATATTATCAAAATCTTTTCATTTGAATCTGTAAAATTTACCACTCAACAATTAACATGGTGACATTTGACATGTAACTGCTATTATTAGAACTTTTTAAAATTCTAATAATAGCATTTTTTATTTTAATAGAAGTTTTTACATTTTAAAAATATTATACTATTATATTATAATAATATTCTCTAAATATTTGTTTAACGTTAATTTCTGAGTAAAGAAAATTAATTAAAATCAAGTCCAATTAAGAGTTGTTCTGGCTTTGCCAGTTTCAGTCACATTTCTGCTCATGACTTCTTTTATAACTGAGCTTTTACAACGCCAAGCATATTGTATGAAATATTAGATGATTATAGATACAACCATGTCACTGCTGCAAATAAATATTTTATTTGGAATTTATCAGTAATTTATAGAATGAAACAAAAAGGTTCTATTCCACTCAACACATTCAACACCCACAAATAATAAAAACAGAGAAAGTGATAATTTTGCAGTGGCCTCTTAATTTTTTCCAGAGCGATAGATAGAGGGATAGAGGAACATGTATTTGGAGCACCCTGGAAACAAGTATTTTAATTTGGTGAGTTTTAATGTAACTTGTGGCATTTGGTTTTCAGTGTGTGTAACCATTTGTGATATTGTGATATTTTATGGCAATATCAGCAATGCTATCTCTGCTTTATTTAACAGATCATACTATATCATACAAGATATATGGTTTGATATAGTATGATGTATGTGTCTACAATGGTGCTTGAAAATTTCTGAAACCTTTAGAATTTTCTGTATTTCTGACTTACAAACTAAACCATCAACAGATTTTTACACGTCCTAAAATTAGGTAAACTGAACACAATTATAACAAAAGAGACTAAAATATTATACCCTGTCAATCATTTGTTGTGAAAATGGCGGAATATTATGTGTTATATGTGTTATATATTGAAAATGTGTCTAAAAAGTCTGATCTTCACAACCCATTTGTCGTGACAAATGAAGGTGATGTCTGAAAACCCCAGCAAAAAGAGTTATTGATGCTCATTAGGCTGTAAAAGGTTACAAAACCATCTCTAAAGTGTTTGGACTCCAGTAGAGATAAGAATATGAACAAATTATATATAGTGTAACATGTTTTTCGACAACCATCCAAAATTCCTGAATCAAAAATCGTAGTTAATTCAATGTCATACTAAAGGAACAAACCAACCCACCAAGTTCCTTCAACACTGAATAACCTGTGGTGTAGCTGAAGATGGGCCATTAAATGAATGAAAAGAGATTATGACGACAGCTTTAAATCACAATACAGGGGTATTGTCCCATGGTGCCTCTGGAATGACCTGCAGTCTGTCACCACCCATGAAGGACACAATGGAGCAATAACAACTGAAGCAACCACCAATCATTTTCACAAAACAAACCCTGACATACTGATCATGTCATTTTGAGGTTTTATTTAATGTCAAGGTCAAACGTATTTATTTTTACCAAGCCTAATTACCAAAGAAATAATTAGTCAAACTATATTGATTTATAAACTATAAACTATATTGTTCTCCCTGTGTCTGCATTGGTTTTCTCAGAGTATTCCGCTTTCCTCCCACTATCCAGACATGTCTCTAAAGTGTTTTAGTGTGCGGGTGCATGTGCCATGAGATGGATGGGCACATGGTCTAGATTTAGCTCACAACTCTGATTGGTTTAAGCAGGTATGAAAAACATCTGAAAGAATTTATATAACTGCTGGTGGCAAGCATCTTCTATGAAAACACACAGCATGTAAAGCAACAAAGAGAACTGCATAGCACTTGGGTTTCACAACCCAATACTGCTAACTTACCATTGTTATGCACAGCAAGGCCGTTGAAAGAGCTGTCAACGACTTTCAATTGGAAGACTGTTGTATAAATATAAAACAAAGTTATATTCAAATTCTAGGCCCTGACAATAAAATCTATGCCTCTCTCTTCCTATGTCTCATTCATTCATTCATTCATTCATTCATTCTATATTATTGACATAAGATGATGATATTTAGCTCTTAGATTTCACAAGACACCACTGTCACCTAAATGGGAATATCAAACAGAAGTATCTCACCAGTTTATTTACCGTAGGTTATAGGACGCCCATAGTCATTTTAAACAAAAAAGGACTAAATAAGTATATGGAAACAAGCACAGTGGTGCTTGAAAGTTTGTGAACCTTTTAGAATTTTCTATATTTCTGCATAAATATGACCTAAAACATCATCAGATTTTCACACAAGTCCTAAAAGTAGATAAAGAGAACCCAGTTAAACAAATATTATACTTGGTCATTTATTTATTGAGAAAAATTATCCAATATTACATATTAGTGAGTAGCAAAAGTATGTGGACCTCTAGGATTAGCAGTTAATTTGAAGCTGAAATTAGAGTCAGGTGTTTTTTCAATCAATGGGATGACAATCAGGTGTGAGTGGGCCACCCTGTTTTATTTAAGAACAGGGATCTATAAAAGTCTGCTCTTACACAACACCCGTTTGTGGAAGTGTAAAATCACGGCACGAAAACAAAGGAGATTTCTGAGGACCTCAGAAAAAGAGTTGTTGATGATCATCAGGCTGGAAAAGGTTATAAAAACCATCTCTAAAGAGTTTGGACTCCACCGATCCACAGTCAGACAGATTGTGTACAAATGGAGGAAATTCAAGACCATTGTTACCCTCCCCAGGAGTGGTCGGACCAACAAAGATCACTCCAAGAGCAAGGCGTGTAATAGTTTGCGAGGTCACAAAGGACCCCAGGGTAACTTCTAAGCAACTGACTGAAGGCCTCTCTCACATTGTCTAATGTTAATGTTCATGAAGTCCCACCCATCATCAGAAGAAACACTGAAAAACAATGGTGTGCATGGCAGGGTTTGCAAGGAGAAAAGCCACTGCTCTCCAAAAAGAACATTGCTGCTCGTCTGCAGTTTGCTAAAGATCAACGTGGACAAGCCAGAAGGCTATTGGAAGAATGTTTTGTGGATGGAATGAGACAAAAAATAGAACTTTTTGGTTTTAAAAGAAAAGTGTTATCTTTGGAGAAAGGAAAACGCTGCATTCCAGCATAAGAACCTTATACCATTTGTGAAACATGGTGGTGGTAGTTTCATGGTTTGGGCCTGTTTTGCTGCATCTGGGCCAGGACGGCTTGCCATCATTGATGGAACAATGAAGTCTGAATTATATCAGAGAATTCTAAAGGAAAATATCAGGATATCTGTCCATGAACCGAATCTCAAGAGAAGGTGGGTCATGCAGCAAGACAACGACCCTAAGCACACAAGTCGTTCTACCAAAGAATGGTTAAAGTAGAATAAAGTTAATGTTTTGGGGTCAGTCCTGACCTTAATCCAATCGAAATGTTGTGGAAGGACCTGAAGCAAGCAGTTAATGTGAGAAAACCCACCAACATCCCAGAGTTGAAGCTGTTCTGTATGGAGGAATGGGCTAAAATGCCTCCAAGCTGGTGTGCAGGACTGATCAACATTACAGGAAACCCCACAAGTTGAATCTGTTCAACAGGACATGGGTTTTGTCGGAGAAACTTTTTGTCACTCATCAAAGTGACTTCTTCAGTCTCAGCTAGTTGGAAAACTTCCCCAATCTTATATACAGCACATTGCATAACGACTGGTACCAGCACCATTGCATAACAATGGGACCGGTGATCAGTTTAATATGCAGATTGACATAGCCATTAATGATAATGGGCACGTGTGCCATTCACACAGGATTGAGGAAGGGCTGCGATGGCTGCGTTGTAAGATGGTGAGAGGTGTACTCTGAGGCCCCCTCCTCGGTTCAGGGATGGACGTTCCCTTTTTACAAAAATGGCTTCTTTTACTCCGCGTTCAAACCATCGTTCCTCCCTATCAAGGATCTGCACGTCTTCATCCTTAAAAGAGTGGCCACTGGCCTGTAGATGGGTGTAAACCGCAGAGTGGTAGCTGATGAGGTAGCTCTTCTATGTTGTGCCATCCGTTTTGCCAGTGGCTGTTTGGTTTCCCCGATGTACAGTTCCTGGCAATCCTCCCGGCACTTAACAGCGTACACTACATTACTCTGTTTGTGCTGGGGGACCCTATCTTTGGGATGGACCAGTTTCTGGCGTAGCGTGTTTTGGGGTTTGAAAGCCACCGAGACGAGGTGTTTGGAAAATATGCATCTCAATTGTTCCGATGTTCCTGCCACATATGGAATCACCACTGGTTTACGCTAAGACTACGGTTGTTGTTCTCCTATCGTCGATCTGCTGGAGCACTGTTTGGGCATCTTACTGGCTTTGACAAAGGCCCGGTTTGGGATAACCACATTTGCCCAGGGCCTGCTTAATGTGAGATGTCTCTCCATCCTTGGCCGCTGTGTCAGTGGGGACGCTGTCTGCTCGGTGGTACAGTGTCCTGATGACTCCTAGTTTGTGCTCCAGTGGATGATGAGAGTCAAACTATAAGTAATGTGTTGGCTTACGGTAAACATCGACTTTCAATTTCCCCCCATCTCCAATCACAACCTCACAATCCAAGAAGGCTAACCTGCCGTTCTTCACGTCCTTCCTGGTGAACTTAATGTGTCTGTCTATTGAGTTGATGTGGTCGGTGAAATGTGGTACTTCCTGAGATTTCATTTTAACCCAGGTGTCATCCACATATCTGAACCAATGGCTGGGTGGTGTTCCTGAATAGGATGTTAGTGCCTTCTTTTCCACTTCTTCCATATACAGGTTGGCCACGATAGGTGAAACTGGGGAGCCCATGGCGCACCCATGTTTCTGCCTATAGTACTGCTCTCTGTATGTGAAATAGGTGGATTGAAGACACAGCTCCAGAAGCAAACACACCTGGTTCGAGTTAAGGGTGGTCCTATTGCTGAGAGTGGGGTCATCCTGTAGTTTCACTCGGACTACCTCTACTGCCTCAGCAACTGGAACGCACGTGAAGAGAGATGTGACATCAAACGAGACCATTGTTTCATCCGTCTCCATAATGACGTCCCTCACCTTATCCACGAAATCCATGGTGTTCTGGATGAGAAGATCCGTGCTGCCTACCAACGGGTTGAGGATCGATGCAAGAAACTTAGCGATGTTGTAGGTCACTGAGTTGATCATACACACAATGGGCCCCAATGGCACATCCTGTTTATGTATCTTAGGTAAACCATACAGACTAGGTGTAGCCTCCCCTGGGTATAATCTGTGGTACAGAGGCCGGTCAATAGTATTGTCCTGTTCTAAAAGCTTCAGACAAACTATCATCTTCTTCTTGTATCCACTACAGGAAACGTTTAGTTGCAGTTATTGCTGCACAGGGGGTCACACCAGATACTGACAGCAAAGGTTCACATACTTTTGCCACTCACTAATTTGTAATATTGGATCATTTTCCTCAATAAATAAATGACCAATTATAATATTTTTGTCTCATTTGTTTAACTGGGTTCTCTTATCTACTTTTAGCACTTGTGTGAAAATCTGATGATGTTTTAGGTCATATTTATGGAGAAATATAGAAAATACTAAAGGGTTCACAAACTTTCAAGCACCACTGTATTTGTTTCTTCTCTGGGGTGTGTGTTGTGTATAGGCAGTCAACATTGCTCTTCTCCTAGAAGTTGTGTTTGTTCAGTTATATGTCATCATCTCTTACCTTGACAGTGTATGTTCTATAATTGACTGGCAACCATCTCAGTCCTGTGATTGTGGAGATTTCAGATCTCAGACTAGACTTCAGACGCAATCTCCTCCCTACCCCCTCATCATCAGTGGTTCTATGGAGCCACTCAACGTCCTTTGCAGCAGATTATAGGACCTATAGCGTGCGATGAACATGGTCTCCATCATCAAGACAGCATAACACAGCACAGGGTGTTCTTTCTAAAGTTTCTGAAGAAATTTACCCTGTGCTAGGCCTTGATGATCCAGTTCTACACAGTGAAAATTTAGTCCATCCTCACTTCATTATTAACCAACAGGTTTGAATCCTCCACCACAAAGGAACGTGCAGGAAAGTACAGCATGTATAGAGGACAGTGGAGCTATAGTTTGCTAACGTCAGGATATTTTTGACAGCAGGTTCACAAAGCACGCTAACAAAATTACAGTTGACCTATCTCATCCTGTACATAATTTCTTCCAACCACAGTCCATCTGGTAGAACACTCAGATCCATCAAGGCTAAGACAATAAGACATGCCAACAGGCATTTCCCCAGAGCTGTGGCACACACTAACCACATTGGGCACTCTGCTCTTTAACTTACGTGAAACCTTATTGACCTCTCTTCACTGTGGCCCAACTCTCAGGTCCTATAATGCATCAGTGCACAACTGTGCTATGAACATTTAACTCTGTAATGTACTTTAAATAATGTAGTCTAAATAAACATTTACATATTCAACTGTGATGGTTCTTTCACTTTGGCTTTATAGATTTAACCTGTTATGTTTATTTATTTATTTTTTTATTCTAATATAACTTACTTTCTTTCGAATATTTGAATATAGTCTGTGTACTTGTCTGGTCTGTTTAGTATGATACAGGTCATATATGTTTGCATTCACCAAGACAAATTCCTCATATGTGTTAAATACTTAGTGATTATATATAAACAGTGGGGCAAAAAAGTATTTGGTCAGCCACTGATTGTGTAAGTTTTCCTACTTAGAAATATGAGGGAGGTCTGTGATTTTCATCATAGGTACACTTCAACTATGAGAGACAAAATGAGAAAAAAAAAATCCAGGAAATCACATAGTAAGATTTTTTGGTTGTAAATTATGGTGGAAAGTAAGTATTTGGTCACTAACAAAAGTTCAACTCAATACTTTGTAACATAACCTTTGTTGGCAATGACAGATGTCAAACGTTTCCTGTAAGTCTTCACCAGGTTTACACACAGTGTATTTTGGCCCATTCCTCCATGCTGATCTCCTCTATAGCAGTGATGTTTTGGGGTTGTCGCTGGGCAACACGTACCTTCAACTCCCTCCACAAATTTTCTATGGGGTTGAGTTCTGGAGACTGGCTAGACCACTCCAGGACCTTGAAATGCTTTTTACGGAGCCACTCCTTTGTTGCCCGAGCTGTGTGTTTGGGATCATTGTCATGCTGGAAGACCCAGCCACGTTTCATCGTCAATGCTCTCACTGATGGAAGGAGGTTTTGGCTTAAAATCTCACGATACATGGCCCCATTCATTCTTCCCTTAACACGGATCAGTCATCCTGTCCCCTTTGCAGAAAAACAGCTCCAAAGGATGATGTTTCCACCTCTATGCTTTCATTTTTTTTTACCAAAAAGTTGTATTTTGGTTTCATCTGACCACATGATGTTCTCCCAATCCTCTTCTGGATCTTCCATATGCTCTCTAGCAAAGTTCAGACTGGCCTGGACATGTACTGGCTTAAGCAGGGGGACACGCCTGGCACTGCAGGATCTGAGTTCCTCTCAGCGTGGTGTGTTACTGATGGTAGCCTTTGTTACTTTGGTCCCAGCTCTCTGCAGGTCATTCATCAGGTCCCTCCGTGTAGTTCTGGGATTTCTGCTCATCGTTCTCGTGATCATTTTACCCCACGGGATGAGATCTTGCGGGTGCCCCAGATCGACGGAGATTATCAATGGTCTTCCATTTTTTTACAATTGCTCCCACAGTTGATTTATTCACACCAACCTGCTTGCCTATTGTAGATTCACTCTTCCCAGCCTGGTGCAGGTCTACTATTTTCTTCCTGGTGTCCTTCCACAGCTCTTTGGTCTCGGCCATGGTTGAGTTTGGAGTCTGACTGTTTGAGGTGTCTTTTATACAGATAACCAGGTCAAACAGGTCAAAGAGGTGCCATTAATACAGGTAAGGAGTGGATGACAGAAGAGCTTCTTAAAGAAGAACTTACAGGTCTGTGAGAGCCAGAAATCTTGCTTGTTTGTGGGTGACCAAATACTTATTTTCCACACATGATTTCCACCATGTGATTTCCTGGATTTTGTTTTTCTCATTTTGTCTCTCATAGTTGAAGTGTACCTATGAAGAAAATTTCAGACCTCTCTCATCTTTCTAAGTTGGAGAACTTGCACAATCAGTGGCTGACTAAATGTCATTTAACAGTAATAACTGTTATTTGCACAAAATTTGAATAGTGACTGTAGCCAAACAATATAACCCTATTAACAGCAGTATGGTTATCTAGAAAATCTTATGGAATGCACCTGTGTCGTTTCCATGGCATTCGGGGTAGTGTGCAGGTCACTGTGCAGCTGTAATGCACACAACTTGCCAAGTCTTGTCAAGCCTTTTAAAACATAATGTTAAATCCTTGCTTACCTGAGCTAAATCCTGCTGCATGAAGAATCGCCTGCCTATACCCTGCCAACACATCACAAACACCTCAGCAAAACTCTCGGAAAATTTTATAAGAGGAAGATTATTATTTTATGTATTTTGGTGCTGCTTTATTTTGATAAACACCTACTGCCTGGAGATTAATATTAGTTTATGTTTGTGAATAGATCAGTTCATGTACAGTGTCCTAGTTAGCAATTTTACATATGAATTACCATCTGATGCAAAAACATTCTGCACATTTTAATGGGCCGTTACTGTATGTTTGATGAATTTAACAAATATGAAATATAAAAGTTAGCATATTCAAAAGTTTAGGTATCCTTTGGGAATTGTCACAGCCTCCAAACATTTTACTAGCTACTGTACCTCACAGTAATTTTTTCCTCTGCTCATTGCAGAATTCTTAGGCAGTACTGCATGAATAACATTTTTGAGATCTATCCACAGATTATTAACAATATTGTAGTTAGGGGACTGTGAAGGAATTAGGGAATTATCTTTATTTAACGTTGTAACTGCTGCAGTGGCCAAGTTACATCGAAACTAATCATACTTGCTCAAACTGGGCCAATTTAGCGTAATCAATGCATGTCTTTGGACTGTGGGAGGAAACCAAAGCACCAAGAGAAAACCCATGTGGACACGAGACGGACATGCAAACTCCAAACAGGCAGAGTACGAGGTCGAGATCATACCTGGGACATTGGACCTGAGAGGTAACACCTTATAACTGTTTGATTAAGACAAACTGAAAGTCTATTTTTCCCAATATGTTAAACTGAGTAAATGAATAATGGAACATGAAAATTAGAAGTGTATTACCCTCAGAATTTTTTTACTATTACTTTTTATTTACTTTTTATTCAAAATATCAACAAATCTTAATGACTAGGGAGACATAAGACATACAGACTTTTCAAGACTTTCTTTCATAGCATATTTTGCAAGCCAGCACAGTAAACAACTAGTAAACAAGCCAAATACATGACTGGACAGCTTACTTATCAGTTCATGGTTCTTGAATGTGGGGAAACGTGTATCTCAGCTTACATCCCTACCTCTAACACACCCCCCTCTCCCTATAGGCTGCTTTTTTCAAACTTGATTACCAGTTTATCTTTGCGTGACTGAATCACTGGTGATGGTGTTGCATTCACACTATGGTTAGCAGCAGAAATGTAACTGGAATTTCCAGTTGGTGCTATGTCTTATGGCCTTAATAATAGATTATGAAACACTCGTAGAGCCACTGTATTTGTTACATTGGAGATTTTTTACTGTATTAAAATATACTCTCTGATAGTGTTCATAACAAACTGCAATAAAATGCATTGAATATATTCTTTAAACTGTATAATAATAATAATAATAATAATAATAATAATAATAATAATTGTTGTTTTCATTATTATTATTATTATTATTATTATTATTATTATTATTACAAATGTGCTGCACTTTAAATTAAGACCAAAATAAAAAAACTGTATTAATTTCTTAATATAGTTAGTAAGGCTAAAGTCTGAAATTGTTTTGAAGAAGGTTTTTAGGAGATACGTCTAAGCACAAAGGCAGCTCAGCTATAAAGTGGTAAGCCACATATGCTAACAGGATGCCAACTGGTGATGCAGACTGTTTGGGGAAGGCCCTTTTCTGTTTCAGTGACAATTCTGTTTCTGTGACAATTTACCCGCAATCTAGCTTGCTTAGGTCTCTGAACTTAACAGTCCTCAGTTCTAAGTGGCATGGATTCCACAAGATGTTGCAAACATTTCTTTGAAATTCCGTTACGTTGACATGATGGCATCACGCAATTCTTGCAGATTTTTAGGTGTCCTTTCATGACGCAAATCTCCTGTTTAACCACATCCCAAAATTGTTCTATTGGATTCAGATCTGGTGACAGGGAAAGCCAATGAGGAACACTGAACTCACTGACATGTTCGTGAAACCGGTTTGAGATTACTTTTACTTTGTAGCAATTATCATGTTGTTGTTTGTTTGTTCAGTCCAATGACAGAGATTGGGGCCAAGTTAGTGTAAGCAATTAACCTAATGCATGTGTTTGGACTGTGGGAGGAAACCGGGGCACCCAGAGTAAACCAACGTGGACTCGGGGAGGACATGCAGACTCCACACAGAAAGGACCCACACTGCTCCATCTGGAACCAAACCCAGGACCTTCTTGCTGTGAGGCGACAGTGTGCTACACACCGAGCCACCGTGCCGCCCCTCATTCTGGAAGTAGCCATTAATAAATGGATAAACTCTGTCCATGAAGGGACGCACATGGCCAGCAACAACACTCAAATAGGCTTTTATGTTCCTTCAAAAGAAGGTTGCAGTTTCTGTATAAAAATAACTGTGCTGTGTGGACCAGAAAGATGTCTCCACCATGACAAAAAGATCAGATCACATCACATTTGGTCTTCCCCATGTACGCACACGTGTCTGTTATATATATACACACACACACACACACACACACACACACACACACACACACACACATAACAAATCAAACTATATTTAACAAGGTAACATTGTAACACTAAGGTGGGAGAGTTGTACGTTTGGCCCAGAGCCGTGTAAAGAGACAGCTTATACGAGGTGCAGGTGAAGCGCGTGACTCGAGTTAAATATATGAAGGCTTTTGGTACAAGCAGTGCGTGGGATTGGAGCACGTAATTGACGTCATTGACAACGCCTCCGTCCGGCCCATTGAGTTCAAAACGTTTCTATTTTTGTGGGTAGTACGTGTATGGTCCAGCCTCTCCGTCCTGCTATCACAGTTTCAATTGGCTTCATGCTCCCTTTGTCAGTGAACTTCAGGGGGCGTGACATAGATCTTTTTACACCCTATTTAGTGCACTCTTTAGTTAAAAGCAAGGTTACTTAAGACAAAGTCAACCACCCTACCAGTTGTGTGTTAGATTCGGCGCAGACCTGACGCTGCTATAAAGCAGATGCCGGCTGGTACAGGCCGGTTTAGAGAATTGATTTCTTTCAAGCGTAGGTTAACATTTTAGGCACCTGATTATACGATGACACATTAAAATGGCACAGAAGGACACGTTATTGCATCTCTTCGCTGGGGGGTAAGTTGATTTATTTCCATGTTGTACTTTCATTTTACCTAATCGAGTAGGTTAACGTTTTCGCTACCTGTTAAATGGCAGATATCTGTGCTAGCTAAGATCGCCGCTATAAAGCCAACAGTGAGATGTTATAGTTGGTCACTTTGGTCGGTAAAACGAATATTTGTTGATGAACCGGTGTCACTGTGTAACTGCCCCATACGGCAAACGACATTAAGCTAGCTGAGTTAGCTGTCGCGTCTCGCTAGCTCCTCGGAGCACGACGTGAAAGTCCAGTAACAGCTGATCTGCTCTGAGGCTTGATCTCGAAGCCGCATGTTGGGTCCTGCTTAGGTGGCTAAATAGTAGACAACCATAGTAACGATCCCTTGTAATTTGACAACTGTGAAGTGTGTTTTAGTCATTTTGAAACACAACCCTAGGTTTTCAATAGGTGTCAATGCAATCTAGGTAGTTGCGTAAAACACGGTAGTTTGTCCTTGACTAGACGGAGGTCTCTGTAAAACGCTTCTGAAATTAAAGTGATTTTAATTGAATGTCTTATTTGAGATAAGAATATTTCGATAGGTAGGGGTCCTATCATGACCTCGTGTTCGGTTGTAATGTATAGCTTGCCCGTCGGTGCCAGATGATAAAGCACGTTGGGATGACTCTCAGGGCGACAGACAAATGAGGCGCTTTTGCACTCCAAGCGGTTGTGGTCCAAGGGCCTCTCTCAAGGACACAACAGTGGTCATTTCACAGAGGTGGGGTTTGTTCCCCTGACTTTTATTTCACAGTCTGGTAGCTTACCCAGAATTACTTTATTTCGCCAAGTGTGTTACACGTACTGATGAGTGCACACGTGTATGACGTACTAAACAGACCAGACAACACACAGTTATTTACAACTATTAGACCAGGGGAAATAAAGTACAATAATATAACAAAGAATAATCAAGGACACAGTGTCAGGTGAGCTCAAATCTGTCCATAAATGCTTCACCACCACACCTTTGTAATTGGCTGTGTTTTGAAGTTTTGGTTTCCTAGCTCTCTGATTCTTGAAATTAGGGGTTATCTTTCATTTGCATCATTAAAAACACTTTGTTATTTTTGTGCCACTATCTAGCTTTGTGGCCCAGAACAAGAAAATCAGGTTCTTATTTACACAGTTAATTCATATGGCTAATGGTGAAATGTCTTAAAATGTTTGTTTAAGAGAAGTGAAACACATGATCATTTGCACGCAAGTTTGTGTTTGTGTCTGGTGTTGACAAAATGCGCTGTATCTTGTAGGGGTCTTTAAGGACCCCACATCCCTTTTGTAATTTCCTCCGTAGATGTTCCTCCCAAACCTGCATATTGCGTACCTTTCTGTGTAAGTTGGCATTCAACATTTCTGTGTTAGTGTGTGCTTGACATTTCCACTTGTCTGTTTCTATGTGCTACAAGGCTTTTGTCATTCTTTAGTCACTGCTGAGCAGCAGTATAAACACGCGCATTAATACGCTCGGTTTGAAAAGGTGCTTTTACAGTCTCATCCAGGGTCAATCCCTGTGGAGCTTCCTGACAAAAACAGAGCTGTAACCATGAGCTACCTAATGTTACGTCAGCTCCTCCTCCTCCCTAACTTTGTTTTTTAAACAGTAAACAAACAATATTGTTTTTGAAACCATAAAGTATGTAAAATGTGCCATTCCCTTTACACGTGCTTTGTACGCATGACTTTAATCCTTACCAAGGTGCCTGTCCCTGTAATCATTGCTTCCTGTCAGACAGACTTGTTTAATCTGTCTCAGCAATGTACTGCTCAGCAGTCTGAACTACGTGTAAGACAAGTAATATTGTTCTCATGGCTTAACTAATTAATGTCCCACTAGTTTATAGCCCATTTGAATATGTACCATCCTATGGAATTTGCATAAGAAGTGAATGTGTGATTGCATTAAATGATTGTACGAATCATTCCTTTTCTAGCTGTATAAACATGGCTTAAACATTTAAAGGGAATACAGTTTTCATTTTGAGCTCCTCTCCCCATAGAACCCATTTTCAAAGATCGAGTCGTGTCTGCAGATGTCTTCCCTGTACAAATTGTATCTAACCATCATCTTTGCTGGGCATGTGGCAAAGTACACCTGCATCTTGTTTAGACAAGCTCATTACGCTTGCTGTCTTAATTATTGCCCTAATAATGGTTATGGGCATTTTCAGATATGTAGTGAAATTCTTTGGCCGTCGTGTCATTTAGGATTATATATTTGATTCGATTCATGATACTCTTCATAGATCAATACTCTCAAGGTATTTTATTTTTGAACTGTAGTCAATGCAAAATAATGTGCATTTTTAATCTGTGTAAAATTCTGACATATGGGTGATCTGACCAAAAAAAATCACAATTTTTTTTTTAGCCTGCATCATGATCAGTTTTCATTTTATAAGACAAAGTTGCAACTGACCAAACCTTTTTCCCTACTTAACTTCCCTAGCTCAATAAAAGAAGAGCAATAAAAGAGAAGAATTGAGCTATTTAGATTATTTATCTTTTATAAGCAATCTTTATAAAAGTGCATTCTTACAAAATGTTAACAGATTCCAAAAGTAAATGTCACCACAATGTTTAGGTGTCCACAAATTATCATATTAAAAAAAAATCTAATTAAATTAAAGTGCAGCTAGGGCATAAATCACTAGTAGTAGCAAAAGCCTGACATACTAAGCAGTAACAAGGAATAGTTATATATAGAAGTCGCTTAAAATGTTAATTTGAATATCTTACTCTCACAGCATGAGTAATGTCATTCCAATGCGTTGCTGGTTACTCAAATGGAGCGTCTTTCAGATAGAACACCTGGTGGACATGGGGACGAGTGTTGTGCTGGTATGGCTGGATCAGACAGCAGTGCTGCTGGAGTTTTTTATTGAATGTTATTTATTCAATACGTTTTTAAAACTGCTTTAAAATAGTTTTTGTTCAAGTCTTTCTTATGTTAGGTGATATTCTCTAATCGTCAGAGTGTAATTACACCACATCTTTACCAAAGGTGCCAGAACATTTTCAGTAAGGCTGTATGAGAATCGTGGTACAGAGATACCAGAAAAGTTGTATGGTTTCCCCCCACCACCTAATTTAGATCAACGTCTGTCACTGAAATGTAAGAGCAAACAATGAAGGCTTCGGACATTGGTATACCAATAAGGTTATTGAGCATTTTTCAGGTAATCGTAATATGTTGTTATTCCTCTATGCTTTGACTTGCCATGCTCTGCCAGAAAGCTACTTTAAAACAGTTTACTTGGTAGGTCATATTGTAATAGTGTGCTGTATTTGAGCTTGAGTTTAATTAATCTGTTTAATCCTGGTGCTGTTAAGATTATAAAACAATATGTATTCTTAAAAAATGTAATGGGCTGGAGTAAATTTAATTTTCTGCAAGTGTGCCTATTCCTGAAATAACTGTTTCCACTCAGACAGGTTTGCGTTTAAAATGTCCTTCAGATGAAACTTATAATTCAAAAGACTGTGGTTCTAAGTCCAGTCTAAATCAGTAACCAACCCATAATGGTGTAACTGTGTGTTTTGAAGCTCTGTTTTGTAAATCTTCAGTAGGTGAGTCATTATGTAATGACACTGACAGTGTGTCACTGATTTATGTACCATTACCTCTGACAAGTACTGACCTTTGTAAGGTTATTATGATGTGCTGTATCTAAAGAACTGTTTGTGACCTTAAAGTCCAAACATAAATATTTTCTTCTGAACAAATTGTGGAAATATGAAAATATCCTGCAGATTATGATGTTTTTGCCTTCAGGGTTGTTCACTTATTATTCATTTACAGAGAGGTCATTCCTGTGGTCAGCAATATTTTTTGAAATGCTACCATGGTGTTTAAAGATTTTTAGCTTGTTACATGCAATTAAATGCCCAAACTTTGAGGCGTTCAGTCTGAACTTTGAACAAAATCGATCAGTGGTCTAAATGCCCATCACAAGATCATCCGCCTGTACAAGATATTCCTTTAATTCAACCACTGGTATGTTAGCCATTTGACCTATGAGAGATGATGCAACCATAACTTATTGTGACTGAATGTTTAAGCTGTTTTTCCTTTAATTATTCCAGTTTTTCTTTAAATGGATTTACCTGTCAAAGTTGAGCTTTTTAAAATATTAATTAGGATATTTTAGTGTTTCAGTGTGAAAATGTCATTAAGCAATTGTTTTTTGGCTCTGTTTGTTTTTTAAATCGATTCCTACTACGTCAACTTTTGTCCTTTTGCAAGAGTTCAATTTGTTCTCCCTGAACTGTGTGACTCTCAAAACATCTGCATCAGTAGTGTGTGTGCTAGAATGTGTACTCTTGTACCTATGAGTGTGTGACTCTGTGGTCAAAGTTGATAATTTGTGCAGCACTCTGCAAGTTTTTTTTTTTTTTTTTTATATCTTAACAAAGCCTGTTTAAGGGTATTTTACAAGTAGGGAAGTAGTAATTTCTGAAATGTGTTTAATAGTTGTCTGTTTTACATTATTGCAGATGTGGTGGTACAGTTGGCGCCATCGTGACCTGTCCTCTGGAGGTGTTGAAGACCAGACTACAGTCATCAGGCCTTACCCTCAGACCAGTGTTTCAGGTGCAGCTAGGCACAGTTAATGGAGCTAGCGTTATTAGACCAGGACCTGTAACGCCTAGCCTCCTGCAGGTCCTACGGTGAGCTGGACAGTTTTGAATATAATAAAGTATTTTTCTTCCAATATAAATGCCTTTGTGTGAATATAAAACACTTGCAGTTATTACTCTACTTGATTTTGTCATGGAAGTGCATTATACTTAATGTTTATTAATATTAATGTCCAGAAAAGCTTTCAAAGTATTGGTTTCTGGTATTTTAACTCACAGCCTAACCTAAATCAGTAGCATAATACCCTAACTTTTAATTGACTGTTTCTCTAATAATAATGTTTATTCATTACTTATTTACTCTGTAATGTCTTCAGTATGTCTCAAGTAATGATGTTGCCTTATTGGCTGGTCTTGAGTGTTATTTAAAAGTTATAGTCCAGGGCTGAGTGTCTGTGCCCTTTTCTGGGAGGGCAGCCACTGCACCCAAGGAGGCCTAACTGAACACTGTTGTCACATGACGTCCTCGCTGGCTCATGTTACTCGTGGCCAGCACAGACCGTTCTTGTCTGAACTCTGAGGGACTTGTGTATTTTCCTCCTTGGTGCATTATTCCTTATCATGTCCTTTTTATGAGGGTAAATCTACATGCTGTATGGTCGGCCATTTCAAGAGAAGTCATAGGGTTTAAGATAAGTCTTCTGTAATATGTACCCTGTTAAAATTTAATACAATTCTAATGAAGCCTGTTTTATGGAAAACCTCATGTGGGGTGTTTGAAGGGGACCTTGTCACCGTTTAAGAAATCTGACAACATTATTCATCCAACCATTAACTTTATAAGGCAGTTATGCAAACACAACTTTCCAGTGAATAGTATTCAAGTACACGTGTGTTGCTGCCCTAAGCGATCCTGAATGCCAGGTTATGAACTCTCTTACACTGCAGGCATGTTTAGCATTAGTTACTTGGCATTAATTGAGTTTTGTAGGGATATTATCCCAAAGCAGTCCAAGTTGCATTAACATCAGTGCTTGTATCTGTGTGTCAGATAAATATCACCCCCAAAGCCAACCATTAAAGTTGACCTTGTTCATGAACTTGGGCAGTGTACTTAAGGACCAGAACTGACTAGATGGAGGTCCTGGCAAGGGAATTACCCAGCTAAATGTTATGTCTAACTTCAAATACTGCTTTGGCATTGAATCCGTCTGAACCATCACTAAACATTTTCTTTTTCTTGACCAGGTCAATTCTTGAAAAGGAGGGACCAAGTTCACTCTTCCGAGGGCTGGGTCCTAATCTGGTTGGTGTTGCTCCCTCAAGGTAATAAGTAATTCCAGTCTTTAAAACCATCAACACTATACAGTAGCATTAATTATATAGCAATTCTATTTCTAACAAAACCTAAGAAGACTAAAATGATTTAATAAAATGTTCTTAGAATAAAGTGTAAAAACTATATGCATGTGCAAACTTAATTATGCCAGAAGTTTAACAGTATTATAGGCTTCATGTCTGTGGTGCTACACTGAAAGATATGGCTGTGCAATCTGAGGTCTCTGCATTTTATGGTGTCATTTTTGAGGCAGATATTTATAACTTCTGAACGTTATGTGGTGCTCATGACATTACACACGTCACACGACAGCCTCCTACTGCTCCGTAGGAAAATGGTCCTTAGTGTCATCACTAGAGAGAGAGAGAAAATGACACACATGACATTCCTTGTATTGTAATGTTGACATGGAGCAAATTCTGCTTTTTTTAAATTATTTTAGTAAATTTACAACTTAACTTACCAGAAGATGGGTTGTCAGCACCATTGTACTGACAGTATGCTGTGTGTTTTAAAACAGATTTTCTAACTTGTAGGCTATTACTGAAAACAAACTAAGAGATGAGTTTGTATGTGAAAGCTTTGTTTTTGTCTGGCTGTTGAGTTTGTCCCTGCTTTCACAGCTCAGTAATTTGAATGTGTGCCTTGGAACTCCATTTGAATATTCAGTCTGGGGAAGTAATCTGGTACAGCCTGTTCCAAAATCACAATAAATAAAATAACCAGTGAGAAACAGGCAAGGTCTGGACACTGTCAGGAACTTGCACTGAGGACAGTGTGTCTATAAACCTGGCATTCATTCCATAGTTCTGTCTTTCTCAATGAACATGCCAGATCTACGCAGGGTGCTGGTAAATGGAGCCACAGTGTTCCTCTTTCTTTATCTGAAAGTTTTCTTGTTTTGTTACAGGGCAATATATTTTGCAGCATACTCCAAGTCGAAAGAAACTTTCAATGGCATCTTTGTTCCTAATAGTGGAGCAGTGCATATGTCTTCAGCAGGGTTTGCAGGTGAGCAAGACGGAAGTTGACCTGCTATTAAGATGTTATGGTTTTTACATTGCCAAGTCATGTCTTGGTTGTCAAGTGGTCAAAATGTGTCAACTCGGTTTGAGTTGTTACTGCCCCTTTTTAATTCAAAACACACAATTTATGAAGATGGCATTCTGTGTTCTCTATCACTCACAGGATCCTATTTCCATTACAAAAGTTACAATAGGGAGTCATGTGGAGACTCCTTAAAATTTTTTATAAATAAACAAGTATTCCCTTTCAGCATGTCAAATATCTTGACTTTATAGCCTACAATTATGGTTATTTCATTTTTAATTAGGTAGTTCTGTATGGTGGCAACAAAACTACATCAAACTGTAACTAAAGGTCATTTCTGGAACAGCTGACTCATTTACTGGAATCAGCAATTTTTGGAATTTAGAGGGGCCAGTTATACTTTCACTGATAGCACATGGTCCGTGACATGACTGTGTGGTAGGTGCATGTTGTGCTCACTTATTTTAATTGGTCAGACATATTAAAATGTTCATTATGTATTCTTTTTCCAGCTTTTGTAACAAACTCCTTGATGAACCCAATCTGGATGGTCAAAACAAGGATGCAGCTTGAAAAGAAGTATGTTCTGCATTTGTTTAAAGGCAAACACACAGTCAAAGTGCTGTAGCTAAATAGCCGGCTCGATCATTTAATTTGTACTGAGTGCTGGTGCTCTGCATGTGACCTATGAGAGGGTTATATAAGACTCATTAACAGTAACCCACTGGTATTTAGCCATCACTGTAATGAGCATATGACCTGCGAGGCTGCAGGATAAATATACATCGCTACGTGCCACCCATAGTCAGGAGGGCTGGATCTATATTTGTCCCTGCACCGGCCAGTATGAACCAGTCCCAAAGACTGTATTGCATAACATGTTCTGAATATAGCAATGCAACAAACTCTACGCCCCAATCACCCTGCACAGGTGTAACTAATGTGTAGCAGTGGTAACTGCAGCAAGCAGGCTTCTAGCTATTCACTGTCTGAGTTCAAGTGTCTCTAACAAAGCATTTTTAAATGGCTCTGTTGCCAACTCACTTACTGAGGCTTCTACTCCTGCAGGGCGAGAGGGGAGAAGAAGATGAATGCATTGCAATGTGCACGCCATGTCTACAGAATGGAAGGGATACGGGGCTTCTACCGGGGTCTAACTGCATCGTACGCTGGAATCTCCGAGACCATGATTTGCTTCCTCATCTATGAGACGCTGAAGAAGCACATAGCAGAGAGTCGGCTCACGTCAGCAAACCGTGATCGAGAAAAAGGAGCCTCTGACTTCCTGAGCCTTATGGTAGCAGCTGCTTTTGCCAAGGGCTGTGCGTCCTGCATAGCATATCCACATGGTACGGATACTCCTTATGAATACAAAGTTTATATTGATTAAAGCGTGTCTGTGTTTTTCAGAACAATATTGAAATAGAACTTTGTTGCAGGAAGTTGTTCAAATTGGTTTAAGGGGCAAAAATGCATTCAGTTGAAATGTTAACCAAACATAAAACCTGCATGGCAATAAAAGCACAGATGAATCCTTGAGCAATATTTTATGAATGGTTGGGGTGTTAAAACAACAAACCTTTGGACACATGCATTTTGCCAGGGAAGCATATCTGTATACTTGCCAGCTAGTGATCTGGGTTTATGATGTAACTGTACACTCTTATCTGTCTTTCACAATGAAGCAGTTGGATTATTTGTTTTTGTTTGGGGGCATTGCAGTGCTTTTTATCTACTTTTGATCTGACCTTCAGTCTCTGTTCATGTCTCCCACAGAGGTCATTCGGACCAGGCTGAGAGAAGAGGGCAGCAAATACAAGTACTTCTTTCAGACAGCCCGTCTGGTAGCGGTAGAGGAGGGCTACACTGCTTTTTATAGAGGACTCATTCCACAGCTCATTAGGCAGATTCCCAATACTGCCATAGTGCTCTCCACTTATGAGCTTATAATCTACCTGCTGGGACAGCCTTCGAAATAAAGCCCACTACAGCAAACAGACTCATGCAACTACAGTTACAGCCGGAATAATGAATTCCTATTGTGACAGACAACGTTTCCTTGATAAATAGGATGCAGTTTTCCAGTAGTATCCAGAAAAACCTAGAACTGTTTTTTAAATTTAGGTGAACATGCATCATCAGGTGAAACGGTTTCGTGTAAGCTCGTACTGCATCTTGATGATGGCAAATATGTAAAGATATATTATGGTACACATGTTGAGGTTAAATTGAAGTGTCAATATTGCATAATTGTACAGAAAGAGGTCATCATAAAGAGCATAGTGATATGAAGTTAAATTATTCAGGTTTTTTTGTTTGTTTTTTATTTTCTATTTTCAGTTATCTGTGAAAACTGCAGTATGGTAGCATTTACTGACATTTTCGGTGGATTTTACTCGTGTCTGTTTATGTTCTGTTGTGAAGGTAAGGTTATCTTTTACAGAAAATGAATATTGAATGCATGCGCAAAGCAGGGGTTCAATAAAATGAATAAAAAACTTGCTGCTGTTTGTTTACTTTAAGTTAATTTGTTTGCCAAGAAAGGCTAGCATTTTTCAGTCAAGGGTCACATTTGCATTCTGCTACACAAAACGCAAGATTCCTGATACTTTGATTCAGTTTTCTCTACGTACACTGTGCAGCAACAATGTCCAGCTATTCACAACTGTGTAAACTTCTTCATGGCAGTGAAACAGTGGCTCTTCTCTGGCCTAAGTGATGCTGTATGTGGCTCTGGAGCTTGTGCATGGATATAGAAATGCTTACACTTCCCACCAAATGTGTAATCAGTAAAAATATTACTTTCTGATCTGCCTAAACTAATGAAACAATGTATTTTGTGTCTCTTAGTAAACAGCAGTTATTAATTGAGAGTACAGTCCCAAATCAGACAAAATTAGGACAGTATGGAAAACAATGTTTCTTCCATTTACTTTGACTTTCCCAAAAAAAAAAAATTGGATGGGAAAGCATTTACCACTTTAGTGTTGCCATTCCTTGTCAACACTTTTTGTTGTTGTTGTTGTTGTTGTTTTTGCCACAGAGAATACCAAGCGATAATGTTTCAGGTGTTATTTTAGCCCAATCTTCCAGCAACCATGTCTTAATGTGGGGAATAGTATGGGGTCTCCACATTTTTTTTTTTTTTTACTGGGGACAGGTCAGGACTGCAGGCCAGTAATTTCCCTTCATGCCTTATTAATGTATACAGCTTGTGGTTTTATATGGTCTTGTTGAAAAACACATGGATGTCCCTGGAAAATATGTCATCTTGAAGGCAGCATTTTTTGCTCTAAAATCTCAATGTACTTTTCTGCATTAACACAGCCATCACAGAAGAGTAATTGACCTTTTCCAGGGGCACTGACACAACCCGCTACCATGACAGAGCCTGGCTTTTGGACTTGTTGCTGATAATGGTCTGTATGGTCCTTTTCCTCTTTGCTCCAGAGCACATTTCTTCCAAAAAAAAGATCTGGAATACTGATTTGTCTGACCACAGTACGTTTTCGCTGTGTGATGGTTCATCCTAGATGCCTCAGAGTCCAGAGAAGTCAATGCCTCTTCTGCCATATCACGACTGCAATCTCCTGTTTGAAATGATGTCATTTTAAAGTTTATTTTACCTCATCATTAGCTCTGTCCTAACTTCTTTTGGAATATGTTGCAGTTGGTGTCGTTACTAAGTTGTTAGTCCAGTCAATAAGGTGGAACTGTTGGTGTTTTTATTGGGAAGAACACACCCAAAAAGGAACCCAAGTCTGCTGCTCTCTGTTTATGTGAACCATGTATTAGCATCCTTCAGAGTCACTGTGGAACATACCATAGTGAACAAATCTGAAAAAGGCATCAAAGGATTCCTTTAGACCTGGGTATTTATTAATCCAAGAACACAGAAAAAAATTGAGTGTTGTAAATACTATGCATATCATGTATGTACTCATGATGTATGAAATATACACAGCATGCATATCTGAAGAAGGTAAACAGTAAAAAACCTGCTGAACTCTCTAGAACTTGCTAAAGACACTCTAAGAACTAATCGGACACACACAAACACACTAGGGAAATTCAGAGCAACAAATTAACCAATTAACATATGTCTTTGGAATGTGGGAGGTAACCGGATTGGTCTACAAGTAGTTGTTGTTTTGAGATCTGTTGTAGGTCGTTATCCTGCAGCAGTATGAATCCTTCTCCACAGTGATCAAAACAAGAATTTATAGCTAGTGCTCTCAGACCTTTGACCACCACTGTGTAAAGTCCAAGCAGAATGTGATTGTCAATTTTTACAGCTTGGATGCAGATCAAACCACAGTTTGAGTACTTGAGTCATTATTCAGTTAAAACATTTTCTGGCCAGTTACCAACATTTGAGCAAATATTCTTGTCTTTTTACATTTTAAACCTACAGGCTAACAATGATCTGGTGGACCAGTAACAATTCTCAACTACAACCTCACATCTCATAAACAGAATTTTTCCCGCTGGAAGAAATGCTGCTAAAACCATGTTACCTATATAATTATTTATTTATATATAATTTAACAGTAATACAAATCCTAATCCACAGGACACTATGCTTGTTTGTACTAATTCTATTTTTGTATAGGCAAAACCAGCAAGTTTATTTAGCCTTACTTGAAGAGAATGAAGCGAACAGGACACGAATTAGATGAGTAATATTTTATATTATATAATATTATTTTGCTGCAATTCCTCATTAACATCAGTGCAAGTTGGACAAAATGTACACAAGCTTAAACTGTACAGTTAACATGCAAAACTACTGGTAGTAAACTAAAAACTTTACTGTAGTAGCAGCATCCATGCCAGCAGCCACCATGACTTTTCTTTACTGACACGCCCCCAACTCGGAAAGTCGGGGCTTATGGAAAAATCCGAGTTTCCCACCGGTAAATACGACATCTCGTAAATACGATATTTCCGACACCACTTGAAGGTAGCATTAGATACGGGTTTGATTTCATATCTAGATTTGATTTTAGAATTGTAAATGTATACTTGACCACTAGATGGTATAATAACATGTTTTTTGTTAATGGTTTATGGTGGCAACCGGACTGACTTTTAATTACTATTTAGTTACTTTTAATATTCTTAACAAAATATTAAAAACATGTCAGTGGTGTCAGACTCAGACAAATGAGTTCCTTCAGATTGTGTTTTCCTTCTTCTAACCGGAAATCCTGGCCATAGATACCTTTAACGAATGTATTAAATCTGGTTTAACTTAAGTAAACAGTGCAGTCTGATTTAAGTCAGTCAGTTAAGGCTAGCTGTAATTTACTGAAGCCAAAAAAAAGGCATGGGTCCATACTTTTCCTGTGATAACAAGTTACATTATGCAGAGGTGGAAAGTAACTAATTACATTTACTCACGTTACTGTAAATTATTAGTATTTTTGTAATTGCACATTTTACTTTTTAAAGCTGTAATTTTACTTTTACTTGAATATGTTTTGTTTGAAGTATTATACTTCACTACATTTTTCATCACATTGTACTGAGTAAAAAAAGTTAAAAAAAAAAAAAAAGAGTCACATACCACTGGTGCAGACCCAGCTATCAGCAAAAACCCTGAACTCAAATGAAATAAAGTGAACCCCTAGTAATATTTAAAATACCACTATTCCTTTAAGTGCAAGAAATGCTACAGCTTTATACTGCTTTATTATAGATCATCAGTGGCTGTATTGCTTGAGACTGTTTTATGGGATGGTCTGCACTGAAATGACGCATTATACCTCCCAAAATTGTTATATGTCGTTTGCCGACATGTTTTATTTTGTATTTTATTTTATATTACACTTTAACTTGTAAAGGTATTTTAAAGGTAGTTTAAATTTTTTTATCCACTTGTCCTTTTTGCACTACACAGGAGAGACCAACCGCCCACTGTTATAAAGAGTAACTTTTTCTCTGAGTAAGTTTTATATTAGTTACTTTTTACTTTTACTTGAGTAGATGTTTAAAATTATTTTTATTTTTACTTATGTCAAATGTCATCAGAGTAATAGTAGTTTTACTTGAGTAGAATATTTTAGTACTCTTTCCACCTCTGAAATTATGCTTGTTATTATATGGAAAGAATTAATCTTAAGAGCTTGGAATCTTGGAATATAAATGACTTGTGTGATATAAGGTGCAAATAAGAATTGCATTGAACACCCTGCTAAATAAAATCAGCAAAGACCAGAATATACAACATTTGGGGCAGTTTGGTGGTCAGGAAGCTTTAAATACAAGACCAGAAAGACTATCTGAGTTCACCAGCTAAACCATAACCAGACTAGCACTTACATGCATAAACCAACTTGGATCAACATGGAAGATGGAACTCATATGGTTTTTGCTAATTGATCAGTGTACCAGTAACCAAAACGAAATGGTCTTTGCTATTTTAATATTTAGTTTTCTTTATTTGGTCTGTTAAAAAAAAGTGGAACATGTAAATGGTATTTTTGTGATTGTACGTATTATATTGTATTTTTCCAATAAAAATACTTAAAATGAAAAAAAATTGTTGTTTTGTGCGCAATCATTTTCTTATACATATATTTTTCTTGTGGACAATGCCAAAATATGTAAGCATAACACAACCACAAATCAGGAAAAGTGATGGTCTGTCCCAGGTGAATTTGAACCCAGAGAAGTCGACGCCGCTTCAGGACATGGTTGACATAAGGCTTCTTTTTTTGCACATTAATGTTTTAATTGGCATTTGTGAATGTAACTCTGTATTGTAGTGCTTGATGAAAGTTTGATAAAGTAATCTCTTGCCCATGTGGTTCTATCAGCTGTTGATAGAACCTGATGCAGTACCATCTGAGGGATCAGAGAACTTGTGCCCCTGGCTTTTATGAACTGAAATTCCTCCAGATTTCTTTAATGATATTATACATTGAACTCCCACTGGTTTGCTCTTTAATACTCAGATTGACTTGTGCACTGTAGTTACACTTTTCTGTGGTTGCAGCGTCACATATACATCTACTTCTAGGCATTTAGCAGACACCCTTATCCTTACAACTGATACAATCTTAACAATCACAACTGTTACAATAAAGGGTGTTGCTCAAGGACCCAACAGTGGCCGCTTTGGCAGAGGTGGGATTTGAACCCTGGATCTTTGAGTCCATAGTTCAATACTTTAACTGCTAGGCTACTACTATGCACTGTATAGGGAGTAATATGTAAATATGTCAAATCTTTCTTTGAGGATCATTGTTTTAAACATTTCAATTATTTTCTTACACAATTGTTGATAAACTGGAGATGCTCTGCCCATCTTTACTCCTCAAAATCCTAGCCTTTTGTGGATCCTGCTTTTGTACCAAATCATGTGATGAGTCATATGATGACAAATCACATCCCAGCTTTTTTTGTAATGTGTTGCAGGCCTGAAATGCAGGAATGTATGTTTATTAACAAATGAAATTAAGTGGACCAGAGAAAAAAACATGAAATATCTTGGGTTCATATTGTCTGCAATGAAATAAAAGTCAGAGGAAACACTGCATAAAAGGAACACTGCATATATTTTTTATTTTAATTTTATTTTCATTTAATATTCCATACTGTCCCAAAGTTTTCTGATTTGGGGTTGTAAAATGTAAACAGTACCAGACACTGAAATTTATTCTGAAAGCTGCAAAGTTAATTGTATTTGTTTTCTCATAAACTTATTGTATTTATGTAATTATCTTTTAAAACTATTCTTATTGTTATTTACAGGTGTGTTCAACATTATTTATCACCTTTGATTGTTTAGAATAAAAACTCAATATCATCAAAAATAAGTGAATATGTACCAACTTTGTATCATTCAAATATTTTAATAGCATGTGAAAATACATCCAGCAAAAAAGTCGACCTGTCAACATACATGCAGTGATTTCAATAAAAGAAATAAAGAAAACCACAGTATGGACAGGATTAAAGGCCCCCTTCCTTAATAATTAGTTGAAAACTAAATAATTCTCTTATTTCATTGGTCCTGTAACACATTCAATGCCTCCAGTCCCAGAGGCAGCAAAGCAACATTATGGATCCTATGTTTTGTTTCACTGTAGGTAGGGTGCACATTTCTTTTCATTTTGTCTTCTATAACCATAATGCTATAAGAACTCTTGTTTTGTTTAATCTGTCCATAGAACATATCCCTAAAACTATTGTGGTATTATCTATGTAAGTTTTGTCAAGTTTAGTCACTCTTTTTAATACTTTTCTTTAAGCAGTTTAATCATCCTTGGCCTATACAACATCCATCTGATGCTCTTTTCCTTTTTTTGCCTTGTTGTATTGTCTCTTTCTCTTGGTTCTGATGCTCCTTTCCCTTTTATTCCAATGATGTACTGTATTATCATTTCCTTCTCCCTGTTTTCGTCTTCTGTGAATCCCTTTGATCCATGCTCTGGCTGCTTTGCAGCATAAAACTACATGTGAAATTATGATTTGTCTTTGCATCATCAGTTCATGCTAGCTAGATAACACAAGCTTGCAAAATGAGTAGTTTACTTTTATATTGGCTATACTGTGACACATTTTGCAAGCCTGTATTAGCAATGCCCATTTTACTAGCCACCACAAATAAAATTTTTGCTAATGTAACAGATGCCTTTCCTAATTTAATTACTGCATTTGCTTTAGTTGTCTAATGTGTATTTTTGGTAGGTTGTACAGTTAGAAGAGCTAGCCAAAACAAATAGCTATATGCTATCATTACCTTGTCTGCTGCGTGGCTGACTTTTTTTAATGCTGTATTTACATATGTCCATTACTCCATTACCCTGAAACTGATTCTGATGAAAGCGTGAGCTGCTCAAGCTTTTGTAAAAATGCTGGTTACTGTGATTAGGGTTGTCACCTTCAGTGTGGGCAAATAAGGGAAACCCCATTTCCATTCACCCACAAACCCTCCAACCCTAACACCACCAGGTATTCAGAAGAGCTTTGCACCACTGAAATGTAATAATTATAAAAAGTGAACCACAGTTTTTGAAATTGACAGCACTAGCAGGATTTGCAGAGTTGCTCCTCTCTTCTGTACAGCCAGGGGCCTTCTGTAGGATTAAAGGATGGCACGTTTAATTTTGAGCCTTTGGGTAGAGTGTTTCCCTGCTACATGCCATAGCATGGAGCACTGAAGAAGTCAAATCTACACATTAGAAGATACGACTTTAAAACGTTTTATTATACTTCTCTATAAATACGTCTGTAGTTTCTGTTCATAGGATGATGATGGACTTTTATTTTGACACTGCATTCATAGGCTGGGAGCGGATTTCTTGCTGATTGACGCGCGCTCCTGTTGCCTCGTGCATTCCTAGATGTGGATTTTTTTTGTTACTAAAGTAATTTTGTGTCCATAATGGAGATCATAAGCGAGATGTTGCTGCATTACCCTCACGTGCTGTACGGTGGAGTTGGAGCCACGGCGTTTCTTACAGGCGGCGCTCTCATTTATAAAATAACTGCTCACAGGTACGGTCAGTGTGTGCGGACACATCCCGCGAGCTCTCTCACACAGGGCCCGAGAAATCCTTTATTAGTCTCCTGTCTTACACAGCGTTATGTCTGTGTTTATAATCCGGTGAATAAGTTATAGATAAAGTCTGCATATTGTTTGCTGGGTTTTGGTGCGCTTTAAGTCGAGTAGTCGTATGCATATGCAAATAGCCAGGTAGCAGCTAACGGATGGTTAACTGTGAATCTACTCTGGCTACGTCCTAAAAACACACTGTGGTCTATATTCAAATGCTGTACCGTTATATAGAACGGGACGATGTTGCAAATGGACACTATACGGTTTTATGACAGATGATATTTATGCACTTTCAGGTTTGTGCCATATGAAATATGAAAATATTAAAGTTTTCTTAGAGATAAGTGTTTAGGAACAACACTGAACATTTCCAACACAAGCCATACAACTTTGAACATTTCCAAGTACGTATTACTGTCGTGATATAACGTCATTAATAGCTAAGTCTGTATGGCATGGGAAATAACATTGTGATTCTTATGTTGCACATTGCAATTGTGACATCACTTGTCAACAACTCATTTAGGTAAGCAGACACCAAGACAACCTGCTGAAGTTCAAACACCATCAGAATGGGGAAGAAAGGTGAATTAAGTGACTTTAAATGTGTAACAGGGATTGTTACGCACAGCCATCTCTAAGGTTTACAGAGAATGGCCAGAGAAAAAGGAAATATCAAGCGAGTGGCAGTTTTTTGAGCAAAAATGCCTTGTTGATGTCAGAGGGCGAGGGAGAATGGTCAGACTGTTTCGAGCTGATAGAAAGGCAACAGTAACTCAAATAACCACCAAATAACCAACCAAGATATGCAGAAGAGCTTGAAGCAAAAGGGCTGCAGCAGCAGAAGATCACACCGGGTACCACTCCTGTCAGTTAAGAACAGGCATCTGAGATTACAATTCACAGGGGCTCACCAAAATTGGACAACAGAAGATTGAAAAAAATTTTTGCCCGGTCTGATGAGTCTGCTGGAACATTCGGATGGTAGTAGAGATGCATCAATTCTGACTTCTTATTTTTTTAACATCTGATTAGTCGATTTTGGCCAATTCCGATTTACTTTCTGTCTAAGAATTAGAAGTGTCAGCATACAGGAACATTTATGTTGAACTTTTCTTTTAAAGGAAACTTTTTTTTGAATAGATAAAGAATTATTAGTGGGGGCTGCTGGCTTGTGCCTGGCTCTGCACTCTCATTAGCTTTAATCTCTTTGCCTTTGTTAGCTTTGTGAACTTCTGCATTTTCAGCGGCTTGATGCTGTTTGAAACGTCTTTATTAAATTGGTTGTTCCGAATGTTTTTTGAAGTTGTCCTTCCATGGCTTATTTTCGTTCTGCCTGTATGACAAACAGCATACTCTGAAGAGCTTCCATGCTGAAGAGATGGTTTTGTCTGAAATGGATCCCTACTCCCTCTTTAGTGTCCCTACTCCCACTTTAGTAGTATGCTATATAGGTAGAGACTATTTAATTGACTAAATGGCACTCAAAACACAACTGAAATTTAACCCTTCCTTGTCATGAACATGCATCATGAACACCCCTAGTCCCAGAAACCAACCTGTGAGCGGCTGAGCCATTTTTAAAGCTTCGTACAGACATAAAATGAATTATGAAACAAACTTAGTGAAAGCACTGTGCTGCTTGTGTTTGGCTGTGTTTGTGATTTGGCTGATCACCGGTTATAGCCACTCATGTTAAAAACTGGCCAATTCCCATCACCGGCCAAATGATCGGAGCATCTCTAGATGGTAGGGCCGGGATTTGGCATAAACAACATGAATGCATAGATCCATCCTACCTTGAATGAACAGTTCAAGCTGCTGGTGGTGTAATGATGTGGGGATATTTTGTTAGCGTCCTTTGGGCCCTTAATACCAACTGAGCATCTTATAAACACCACAGCCTACCTGAGTATTATTGCTGGCCGTGTTCATCCATTTATGGCCACAGTGTACCATCTTCAATGTGCCATGTCGCAGAACTTCGATCATCTCAAACTGGTTTTTTGAACATGACCGTGAGTTCACTGTACTGCACAATCAGCAGATCTAAATCCAATAGAGCACCTTTGGAATGTGGTGGAACGGGAGATTTGGATCATGGATGTGCAGCTGACAAATCTGAAGTAGTTGTGTGATGCTATCATGCCAATATGGACTCAAATCTCTGAGGAATGTCTCCAGCTCCTTGGTGAATCTATGCCATGAAGAATTAACACAGTTCTGAAGGAAATAGGGGCTACATCCCAGTACTAGCAAGATGTACCTAATGATGTTGCCCTGGAGTGTACGCCATACTCTACTAATTAGCTGGTATAATCGTGATGAGACCCACATTATCCAGAGCTACTTACAGCTGATGCAGTCTAACAAGGGATTGTGGGTGCAGTGCCTTGCTCAAGGACTCAGTCGATGGCAGCCTGGCAGAGGTGGGATTTGACTTCTTAGTTTTCTGGTCAACAATCTGGCTTAACTGTTAAGCCAGCACAGTGCATAACTTGTACCTAGGGTATTTCATTTACTCATTTTAAATGTGAAGATATGATAATCAATTCAACTAATAAAACAAAATGTATCAGGTTTGTGTTACCACCATAATAATTGACAAACATTTGTAAAGCTTTGTGCAGAACACCCTGAATGGATTGAATGGTTACAGAATGTAATACATAATGTATATGTTTACAATTAAATAACACTGGGCAACAACATGGTAGTCCATTTTATCACACAAACTAAAATAGATAGCTTAAAACACTTTACTGAATCCAAATCTGTGTTTAGATTTTTTCTTAGAGGCTTGGTTTTTAAGTGACAAAGGAATTAAGCTGTACAATAAGTATATATTACTTCAGAAATAAAGCTGTTATTATGCCTAAAACTACACACAAACTTCTAAACTGTGCATGCACATCCATATTGTCCTCTACTTTCTCTTCAGCAGGAGGCTCTGGCACTGGTTATACCTGCCTGTGAGGTACTTTCCTCATAGCAGATGGTAAATTAGGCTATTTAACAGCTTGTTTATATTTTGATGTTATACCCTGTGTATTTATCAGGCAGAAGTAGCAATCTGAACTGTTGTTTGGGTTCTCTCCAAACATAGGGATGGTGTTAGGAAAAAGGTTATGATGTGAGCTGTGTGACACGGGACACAACAAATATGGGGGACCCAACTTCTGGGGAAATCCTGGTCACCCATCTTTTAATGAGGAGTGTGTAAAAGCTTTTTGGGCATCTGAATATCCAGTAATTGCAGATGTAGCAGAAAGAATTTGAGCTTTTTACTCAGTTATTGGCATTATGACCTTGGCTGGGTTATCAGTACATGCTTCTGCAGGCCCATGATGACCAATTTATCTAGTCTTGTCCATTAAAAAAGCTGGTGCATTTTGCAATGAAAATGGCTGTAGTTGTTAACCTTTTTGTTTCAAGTCATCACATTGGGAATCAAAACCCACCTCATTCACACATAAAATAGTTTCCTTTTTTTTTTTTTTTTGTTTAGGAAGAAACCAACACATGTCGAGGTAAATTGCTGGTTCTGCAATCAAGACACAGAAGTTCCCTATGGGAACAGAAACTGCTGGGACTGTCCTTATTGTGATCAGTACAATGGCTTTCAAGAGGTAATGCGTTACTATGTTGTTATATTATATATTTTAGCAACATGTCAGTAAATATTTATTTAGACATATTAATCACATTTTGTCACACATCTCATTTTGTCAGTCTGAATTTAACATTTTTACGTAGAACAGAGTAAATTAAGGCCAAGTCCGAATGACATTTTTACCTGTCTAAATGAAAATGGTAATCAATATTAATACAGGTATACGCTGTTTACCATCCATCCAATCCAATGTCCGTTTGCCTTAACGACCGAGGTCTTAAAAATGATGATAAATTATAACTTGAAGTAAAAATCTGCCTTTTAACTCCGGAAGTTGCAGCTGTGAACAGTTGGTCAACTCAACAGCCAGTTGGGAGAGGCGAGAGTTAAAGAGCAGAAGTACATCATTCACTCAGGCTGGTTGCGTCTTCACTTGTTCTTTAGCTCATGTTTGGACTAGAGAATTTTGTGAATAAGTTGATGTATTTAGAGACTTTTTTGTGTAAGTGACTCGTTTTTGTGTGCATGACTTTCTGCTTCTTATTTGTAAGAAGCTGTAAATGGCATTTGTACTTGTTCTACCACTTCCTACACTCAATGACAAAAAATAATGTACCAAGAAGGTGTTGTTGGAATCGAATAAAACTTTATATATGTGAATGTAATGATGATTTATGTAAGTGAATGCAACATTAGCGCGAAAGGTTAAATTTATTCGGGAAACTGTTGAAAGGAGGCTCTAGTACCCTATTGGGCTGCCTCTATTCTAGGATACAAGCTGAGATATAGCTAGACATTGGAGGCATACAGGTTTCGTATGGTATCCTCCAGAAGATTTTCCCACAGATGTTGCAGCTAGGCCTGTAGATCCTGCACACTTGTAGGTTGCTAAGGCTGGCATCCCAGCTGGTACCATAAATGCTTGATTGGTGATAAATCTGGCAGGCCAAGGAAATGTTGCAAACTTGAGACATTCTTGGAAAATCCTTTCTGTGTGTAGCGAGCATTATAATTCGAGTGCGTCATAGAGGCATGTCTAGCAGTCAGTGATCTCTCACCAAGAGGTACACTACCCAAAGTACGCATTCAGGTATAGTTTTTTTTTGTTGTTGTTTTTTTGTAGTTTTCTTGTGAAAATACTATACGAAAATATTTTTACATTACAGTAGCCTGATAAGACTGTGACTGGTAATGTCTCAACAGTGTCTATTTTGGTCAACGTCCTGACTCATAGAATGTAATGTGGACATTAAATGGTGCATATACAGTGGGGCAAAAAAGTATTTAGTCAGCCACTGACTGTGTAAGTTCTCCTACTTAGAAAGATGAGAGAGTTCTGTAATTTTCATCATAGGCACATTTTGTAGGATTTTTAAAGGATTTAATTGTAAATCATGGTGGAAAATAAGTATTTGGTCACCCACAAACAAGCAAGATTTCTGGCTCTCACAGACCTGTAACTGAAGCTCTTCTGTCCTCCACTTGTTACCTGTATTAATGGCACCTGTTTGACCTCGTTATCTGTATAAAAGGAACCTGTCCACAGCCTCAAACAGTCAGACTCCAAACTCAACCATGGCCAAGACCAAAGAGCTGTCGAAGGACACCAGGAAGAAAATTGTAGACCTGCACCAGGCTGGGAAGAGTGAATCTGCAATAGGCAAGCAGGTTGGTGTGAATAAATCAACTGTGGGAGCAATTGTCAGAAAATGGAACACATACAAGACCATTGATAATCTCCCTCGATCTGGGGCCTCACGCAAGATCTCATCTTGTGGGGTCAAAATGATCATGAGAACGGTGAGCAAAAATCCCAGAACTACACGGAGGGACCTGATGAATGACCTGCAGAGAGCTGAGACCAAAGTAACAAAGGCTAACATCAGTAACACACTACGCCGGGAGGGACTCAGATCCTGCAGAGCCAGGCGTGTCCCCCTGCTTAAGCCAGTACATGTCCAGGCCCGTCTGAAGTTTGCCAGAGAGCATATGGATGATCCAGAAGAGGATTGAGAGAATATCATGTGGTCAGATAAAACCAAAATAGAACTTTTTGGTAAAAACTCAACTTGCCATGTTTGGAGGAAGAAGAATGCTGAGTTGCATCCCAAGAACACGATACTTACTGTGAAGCAAGGGGGTGGAAACATCATGCTTTCGGGCCCTTTTTCTGCATAGGGGTCAGGACGACTGATCTGTGTTAAGGGAAGAATGAACGGGGCCATGTATCGTGAGATTTTAAGCCAAAACCTTCTTCCATCAGTGAGTGCATTGAAGATGGAACGTGGCTGGGTCTTCCAGCATGACAATGATCCCAAACACACCGCTCGGGCAACGAAGGAGTGGTTCCGTAAAAATCATTTCAACGTCCTGGAGTGGCCTAGCCAGTCTCCAGACCTCAACCCCATAGAAAATTAGTGGAGGGAGTTGAAGGTCCGTGTTGCCCCAAAACATCACTGCTCTAGAGGAAATCTGCATAAAGAAATGGGCCAAAATACCAGCTACAGTGTGCAAACCTGGTGAAGACTTACAGGAAACGTTTGACCTCTGTCATTGCCAACAAAGGTTATATTACAGAGTATTGAGTTGAACTTTTGTTATTGACCAAATACTTATTTTCCACCATAATTTACAATTAAATTCTTTAAAAATCCTACAACATGATTTCCTGGATTTTTTTCCCCCTCATTTTCTCTCTCATAGTTGGAGTACCTATAATGATAATTACAAACCTCTGTCATTTTTCTAAGTAGGAGAACTTGCACAATCAGTGGCTGACTAAATACTTTTTTGCTCCACTGAAAATGCATAATCTGCAGTGAATGCAGTCCTAATGTGTACTGTTTTTTTCTGATTATTTCATGTGAAGAATGGTGATTATAACAAACCAATCCCTGCACAATATATGGAGCACCTCAACCATGGAATATCAGCAGGTGTTCCCTTGTCAGAATCGCCTAAGACTCTGCAGTGGGTAAATTGCCAGATGCTGCTGTGCAAGAAATGCAACAATAACCAGACTGTGAAGATTAAGCATCTTGCTTCGTTCACTCCAAGGGAAGAGGTAGGTTCTACAGTCAGAAACCAGTGTATGATGTGCTGTAGTGTGCTGTATTTTTTTCCCCCAGTATTTGTAATTTTCTTTATTTGTCATAATACATTTAATCAGGAGTGTTACTGGAGGATCCAGAGGATCCAGAAACCATACTATTGAAGCAAAATGCAGTCTATTACTAAATTTGAAGCATGTATTGCAAATAATGTATCATTTAAGTAGAGTGGAAATACAGTGGTACCTCGGTTGTTAAGTTGTTCCAGAAGCTTTGTCGAGAACCGAAAACGATGAGTACCGAGCAAATGTTTCCCATAAGGAATAATGTAAATTGAATTATTCCATTCCAGACCCCCAGAAAATCCACACTGTATAAGTCATTATATGCATTAATGGAGTTGTACTGTACAGGTGCTCCTGATTTGCGATGGGGATATGTATAACAAGAAGCATAATTTATAATAAAGTGTTGAAAAGTTTAATGTAATTCGGTGAATAATGGATTGAAAGTCAAAGCAAACATGTTGAGATTTATTCTGTCATGTAATTTTACCTCGTACTCCCCTGACTGTTTAGACAAAAAGCTTCTTTAAACTTGTCTGTGTTTGCAGTGATTCCTGAAAAAGAGCTTCTTTCTTTTTTTGGTGGGAAAATGAGTGTTTTGCCCAGGCACATTGTTGTATGTAAGGAGGTCATAACTGTTGATAAGAATCAGGCACAAGAATGTAAATCTCAGCTGGCTGACTCCCAATTGGAAGTCCGTTTTTTGTTTTGTGGTAAATTGTTTTGTGGATTTTAGAATGTCACAGGTGTAACTAGCTCCAATTTTTTACATCTGAAGGACAATTATGATGAAGAGATTGAGGCATACAAGCATCACATTGAGCAAACCTACAAGTTGTGCAGGCCATGTCAGACTGCAGTGGAATGCTACATCAAACACCAGAACCGCCAGCTAAGAGGTCAGCTCCTCAGTCACCAGCTCAAACGCAGCCGTGATGCAGACAAAACCTTTATTAAGGTGAGTATGGTTATTGGTGTGTGTCGTTTGAGTTTGATTTTCTGGGGTGATCTTCAGTTACAAAGTTTTACCTTGTAAAGTCTCTTTGTACATGCCTGTGTATGAAATGCACAAGCAGGAAAAGGAGACAAACTTATTTACTCCTTTATCACATTTACATGCTGTTACGCGCTTCACATGGGCTGTGGTGCAACAACGGAAGCATGGTTACATTTTTGTAACTGTAAAATAAAAAAGTGATCTGGACCAACGATACAGAAATCGTTTAAGATTTTTGTGTTCATCCAAAAAATGCACAAGCAAGCTCCAAGTGATTAAAACCCAGATATATGGAGATTTAAATACTGGCTTGTTTGGTACCTGTGGGAAATCGATGGCTGATGTGGGTAGTTGTAATCAGGAAGTCCTTTAAGTATCTACAATTTACTTTTTAGTAATTTAGCAGACACCCTTATTCAGAGTGACTTAAGTTACAGCTGATAGTCTTACAGTACGAGCAGATGTGGGTTAAGGGTCCTGAGCAGGGACCCAACGGTGGCATCTGTATTCTCTTGTGGGACTGTGGTAGCCTAGCGGGTAAGGTACTGGACTGTGGACCAGAAGGTCCAGGGTTCAAATCCCACTTCTGCCAGGCTGCCACTGTTGGGTCCTTGAGCAAGGCCCTTAACCCACAATTGCTTGGATTGTAAGATTGTATCAATTGTAAGTCGCTCTGGATAAGGGCATCTGCTAAATGCTGTAAATGTAAATCTCGTCAGAGGTGGAGTTTATACGCTGGACCTGGTTCATAAGCCAGTACCATAACAGCCAGACTACCACAGTCCCAGTAAAATACTTAAATTAAGTTTGCTTGCGTCAAAGATTTTCTAGCAGCCCTTATTTTTACAGCTTCACGATGAGTGCATTGATTAGGCTACCGTCACTTTTCACTCTGTAAACATTCACGTGGCCGATTAAAGGTGGCGCAGTGGCTAGCGCAGTCACCTCATGGCTCCAGAGATCTGTGTGGAGTTTTTCTGGATGAGTAACTGTTGTTAACGAGGCTTGACACATGTTGAGGCAGTTGGCTGAGTTTTGGGTGTCAGCCTGGCTAAGGACACTGGGCACTGATGTTTTCAATAGCTGACTTTCACAACCCAATTTCCAATGTCACTGGATGTCACACAATCACAAAGAAATAACAAATAATTGTATGCTTAATTGGCAGCCGGGTAGTATTCTTTTTTTTCTTCTTTCTTTCTTTTTTTCTCCTAACATATCTTTGGTGATTGTACACAGTATAAAATTCCTGAGTGCTGATATTGACTTTTGAGATTTAGAGCAAGGTTTTCATCTGATGAATTTGTGTGTTGACCAGTGCCCCACTACAGTGGAATCTCGGATTTTTTTATTCAACCAATTCAGACACTGAATGGTGCATCCAAATTTTTTAGAACAAAAATTCCGACTTCGAACATTGGTAAAACCGTAAGTGTATAAGCCAGCCTCAGGGTGTGTCTGAAATGAATTGCATTCCGACCTCGAACGAATTTGAAAGGCCTTCCAGAACCAGTTCAGTTCTACTTCTGAGCTTCCATTGTACTCTCTTATCACCACTACCAACACAGTCTTACAGGTCCTTAGCAGTGGTGTGGCAGATTTCCTTGCGAAATTGACAAGTTTTCTTGAATGTCTAAATCTTAATGACATTTAGGACGATAGATGAATTGCAAGTAGGATATGTTTAGGTATAATTTTTAGCCTTCTCCTGTTTTGTGAAAATTAGTTGCATTTATTTCCATGTAAATTCGGTCATGTACATTAAACTGAGCAGAAATATATTGTTTGGAGATCTTGTTGGCTTATTTTCATTTAGAAAAATAAAGTAATTTGACAAGGGTGCGCACAACTGTATGTACTGTAGCACTACAGTGACAAAAACACTTGAACACAGCTTCTCAGATTTATTTTTTTTATTTGTTATAGCTAGTTCTTAGGCTAACTAAATATCTCACTATGTGACATCAAAGTAGTCTGTCTGTATCAATACAGCATAATGCTAGTGTATAGATAAGGCTGTGTTTACATAATTGGATGTTTTATACTCTCTAACCATGTTCAGCTGTGCTATGATGTAAGCATCTGTTGAGTGTGTGTATTCTCTTACCCTCCCAGGACGGAGCTGTCTTGAGATAGGAAACGGCTTTAAAGTGGTTGATAATTGGAAGTTAAATGAGCAAAACATTTGTTAAACTCCTTAGTATATAAAATGTAAAATTAGACACAGTATGTAACTGCCTTTTTAATTATTTTTAAAGAAAAACCTGCAGAAATATTTTCAAAGTATGTAAGGTGATTATCAAGTCAAAGTCAGATTTATTTTTACTGCTCTTTTTATAGTGGAGCGTTGTCTCAAAGCAGCTTTACACATCTTCTATTATCTAAGCCCAAGCCCACACTGAGCCTAGGGTGCTAATGGCAAGGAAAAACTCCTAACGTTATAAGGGAGAAACCTTGGGAGGACCAAGACTCATGAAGTGACCCATTCTTCTTGGGTGGCTTGGATGATATATGTAAGAATGATCTAATTAATAAGATTATAGTAATAGTTTAAATAAACATAAGCTACATAAACAGTAACATAGGGAACATATTTTTAAAAAATGCAAAAATTAATATATGTAGACTAGTAGAACGGCTCGGTGGGTAGCACTGTCGCCTCCGAAGCCCCAGGTTCGATCCCAGGTGGAGCGTCTCTGTCCTTTGTGTCGGGAGTCTGCATGTCCTCCCCCTGACCTTTCACGGTTCAAAGACATGCTTTAGGCTAAATGATTACTTTAAAGTGGCCCATGTGTGCGAGCGAGTGCGAGTCTAGATGCCCTACGATGGATTGGTGCCCTGTGTAGGATTCGTGCCTTGCGCTGGCTAGGCATCGACTCAGACTATTAAGATGTAGCCCATGTGTGAGAGCGACGGGCGAGTCTAGATTTGCCCTACGACTGGATTGGTGCCCTGTGGTAGGATTCGTGCCTTGCGCTGGCTAGGCATCGACTCAGGACTATTAAAGATGTAGACTAATAAATTTTGAACTACCGTATTTTCCGGGCTTAAAGCGCACCGGGTTGTAAGGCGCATGAAATGAAACAAAACTCTTAAGTTCCATCGGAAGCTCAGTTTGGTCTTTACCTGGCGCAGGGCGTCTTCTTGCTTCCTCCACTTCCGTACCATTGATTCGTTAATGTTGAATTCTCTCGCAGCTGCTCTATGTCCATGTTGTACTGCGTGACTGATAGCGTTGTGTTTGAAATCCGCTTCGAAAATACATGAATGAATGCACGTACCCTAATGCTGAAGCACATACCGTATTACTCCGCAATGCTGCGCACTACGGTTGCTGTAAGCTTCGTAACCTACCAAGACCGTGCTAAAACATTTTGACAGATTTATGAGCGCCGTGTACCATCTACAATCGGTTCTAGGTCAGAAAGCACTGTGCACTGTCGTGCACTGTCGATTTTTGAGAAAATTAAAGGATTTGAAGTGCGCCTTATGGTCCGAAAAATACGGTAATGTAATATTTTGAAAAGTATAATAAAATGGAGAGTTTAAAACTATAGCATATAAACATTTTGAATTAATAAAATATATGTAAGTGAAGGAAGCTGTGTTTATTGTGTAATAATTGTTGCCTGGGTGTCTGTACACTGTTACTAAAGACTTGCATAAAGATTGCAGTTAAATTAAGTGTTTTACATCTTTGTGTTCTTAAGGGCAAAAAAGAAATATGTCCGTATGCAGTTGATAGCAATAAATCCATGACATTTCTAATCATAAACTTTCTCATTTACCAACTACACTTAGTTTGTTGTTTCTGGCTACTGTGTCTTGTTTTACTACATATTTGGCATAGATAGATGGCAGTTTAAGATATCCAAGATTCCGTCTTGCTGTTTGTGTTAGGTGAATCTGCAGGTTAGTTTCAGACTTGCAGGGTTAGCTTCAGGCATTCCAGTCATGTACATACCAGCTAATGAACTTCATTTCCCTTTGATACAGAGCACCTACTCTCTCTCCACTCCTGCCTGGCTGATAGCGATGCGAACCCTGACATTCCTCGCCTGTGCCTTCCTGGTTGCACTGGCCGTTTATGGATCTGGAGACTCAAAGTCTCTGAGTGGGGGAGTTGCACCACTCAAACGTCCTCTGCAAAATAACACTGAAACCAAAGGCAACAGTACCAAAACAGGGCAGATGTGGAGCGATCTGGTAGACCTTCTTCCTGTGGAGGCTATAGAGAATGCCAAGCTGATCTGGGAGTCTGGAAGCAACCATCAGATTGCTGTGGCTTCTGTCGGCCTGTTGACTTGCATCACTGGTGTCTTAATGGCTGGACCTCTCAGGTGGAATGCATTTTCCTTCTCTGTTTAATCTAAACTATCCAGTCCCTTTACTGTCTAGTAATATGACACGCACTCACTGGCCACTTTGTTAGGTACACCTTGCTAGTACTGGGTTGTACCTTTTTCCCTTCAGAAGTTCCTTAATTGTTTGAGACCCAAAATTAACCAGGTGCTGAAAATGTTCCTCAGAGATTTTGGTCCCTATTGACATGATAGCTTCACGAAGTTGCTGCAGATTTGTCAGCTGCACAACCACGATGCAAAGTTTCGTTCCACAAACAACTGGTGATGAATGGTGGAGGTCATTTGATTACAGTGAACTCACTGTCATGTTCAAGAAACCAAGTGATTTGAGCTTTGTGACATGGCATGTTGAAGATGGGTGTGCTGTAGTTGTAAAGGGATGGACATGATCAGCAACTTGGGTAGACTGTGGTAGACAGTTGGTATTAAGGGACTTGGTGTGCCAAGAAAATATCCTCCACACTGTTACACCACCAGCAGCAGTCTGAACCGTTTATGAGGCAGAATCCTGACCCTACCACCTGAAAATCCCAGTAGATCAGCATTTTCTGAAGTATCAGGCTCTCTAGCACGAACAACCATGCCAAGTTCAAAGTCGCTTAAATCATCATTCTTCCCCATTCTGATGCACAGTTTAGTCTTCAGCAGATCACTTTGACCATGTCTGCATCCCTAAATTCACTGAGTTTCTGCCATATGCGATTTGTTGTTTAGATATTTGCGTTATGGAGCATGTTGCACAGGTGCACCTAGTGACGTGGCCAGTGGGTGTATGAAAACTGTTTTACTAAAGATTTACTCAGAGATCTCCAGTATGGGGAAAAAAATACAAAATGGAAATGTTGAACAAAACCTTTTGTGAACTGATCAAAGCGACTCCTGTATCGACTGTTTTTTCTTTATAGTCTCTTAATTTTAATTTAAAGTGTACAGGAAGGAAGAATTGTCACATCTGTTGTGCAGCTGGATGATTCAGCTGAATTATTGATGAAAGGTCATACTTAAGAAAATAATTATCTGTTAGTTTTTTTAGGTATTTATCTAATATTTGTTAAAGAAAAATATTAGTTAAATTTGTTTTTAAGTTACTTTACTATAGCTATACAAGACTGAATAACCCTTACTCAAAATGCTTCAGCTATCAAAAACACAGGGAGAGAACCTAAACATGTATTAAAAAATTAAAAGCTGTAAGTAAAGACAAGCTCTTCCTCTGTGCAGTAAGCTTAGTCTGTCACCGTCCACATGAAGCATGTAAATGTAAGTTGTATTTCCTACGACAGAAATGACTGAAACGTATACATGGGAAATGTAAATTGTTCAGGTTGGTTGCCAACCACACTTTGAAAACCCTTTGAAGGAATTAGGCTGAGATACAGTGAGTATCAGCTGAAAATTGCACTTTTGTAGTGAAATCTTGGTATGAATAATTTTGAGATTTTAAAACGTTTTGTAATAAACGGCCCTTTTTTGGTAAAGACAAAGCAGTTCTTGTGTGTTGGCAAAACAAAATAGTCACTGCTGACTTGCTTGTCCTTAATAGATGAAGGTGTTGCAGAATGAGAGTTAGTTTTTGAAGGTTATGACCTCTGATGCATAATGTATTTGTAGTGTACTTTAGTAGAGCAGTTCCTCCACTTGGGTGAAATTAATGTATGTTTATTCTTTCCTGGTGAAGGTTGAGGAGAATTGACGCTTTCGCCTCTGCCCTTTGGCTCCTGGTGTTATGCCTGTACGTGGTTGAGTTCTACCTGAAGACAGACACCCCTGATTGGCTAGATACTATCAAGCTTGGCGCCACATCCTTGTGTTGCTTGGTTGGATTTGCTGCAGCGGTGGCTACGCGCAAACCTACGAGTCAGAGAAGAGCCAGAGGCCGCAGGTCAGAAACTGATCAGTGACATTTCACTAAGCCATTTTAAGGTGTAGTTAAGCAAGTTGAGTTTAGGACATTATTCATGAGTGACTTCTATTTGGATTGTTGCTTTTGCATTCGTCTTTTCCATGGATGTTTAACTCGCCATACACGTGTCACTCCGTACACACTTTTTGTGGCTGTTCTCATTTTGGATGGTTTCATCTTGTAAATCAAAACAAATAATGCCGTGGTAAGTAAGCATTCTTTTCGAAGATTAGCATTTTGTTGTTGCTGGCTTGTAAATGTGGTCAGTGTCTGGTAGACTTCACATTAAGATGGTTACAGCCAAAGCCCAGTATTTGAACTCCCATTAACCACATTCCAGCCATGACCCAAGTGTTTTATGGGCATTTTGCCCATACCTGGACCTTCCAGTTACATGCTATCATTAAGTAGCTTCACTTTGTGCTACTTTAACTATGTTACATTACTTGAGACCCTCAGTGCAAAGCACATTTTACTGTTTTACACTTATCCACAACAGTAATTATTTACTAGGAAGCATCCTGAGTGGAGAATGTGACGTGTTGCATGCGTACACATTAATGATAGAGAAACGCAAATAGCTCTTTAGTAGAGGGATGTATTTCTTATAACCATAAAATCCAGGATGAGTGGGAAGGTGGGACCTGCATTCAGGTCATTTTGAATGCGTCTTACACACACATGCACACGCATTTTCCTTTTAGGTTACTTCCTTGGTAATGATTCTGTATGCACAACTGGTAGTGCACCACTATCTCAAGCTTGTATCACTAAAAGTGTGAAGGGTTTTGACGAAGAAGAAAGAAATGATGGAAGTAGGGCTCGCATTATCAGAGCCATTGCCATTTACAAGGCACAAGGAAACGGGGTTTGACTGTGTATCCCCTGTGCATAATTGCAGGTGTAATAACCTAATTGTGTCTATTATGAAAGTTCTTTTGGTTCATGTATTAACTGTATGACACTAGCTAAGTTTCCATTGAGACTCGAAATAGGTACACGAAATGGTTCTTTTAAGTGCTATGAATATTGGAAATTGCGTCTGCGTTTACACTTTTGCGTGACTTCTGCAAATTGTAAGTGAGGATGACATTGGACAGATTAAGCTTATCGGACAAAAAAATGAGTCACCTGTGACTGAAATGTACCTAATACTATGAGAAACCTCCACGAGCACGAATAACAGATGTGATTCGATTTGGCTTGTACTGGACAAGTTTCTGGATGTTGGTGACATCAGTGGTCATCAAAGAATTTCACAGTTTGGCCAGATACAGCGAATGTCTTCCCTGTTGTCTTACTTGTTCCAGATGCCACAGATTTTCAAGAGGATTCACATCTGGGGATCAAATGTGTTACTGCTCCTGAGTGTTTATCATGCCAGTCAGTTAGCCCTGTGAACTTGAGAAGCATGTTGGAATTCGGGGGATAGGAATGTTATGTTCCTCAATATGATAATGAGCTAAAGGCAAAACCTGGTTGTCCAGCAACTCAATGTAGGCATTGTGGCTCCAGTTTACTGTAACTTCGACCAAAGTACCCAATTCTGCATAATTAACCCCATAAGTAACCTCAGAACATCCCAGAACCGTTGTTGTTGAAGGTCTAGGGTTAGAGTTTGGGTTAACACGTTTCCAGTAATGAACAGTCAGATTTGTGTGTCTAAACACCCACTGTAACTGAGCAAGTTTGAGAAGACGGGAGTGAGGGTCTCTTACGTGCCACTCTGCTTCATATGTTCATGGTATGCAGTTCCCTGCGGAGTGTTCTTTCAGAAATTGGTTGTGAAGGACCAGCATTGACTTCTAGCAGTGTTAATTTTGACAGCAAATTTTGATTTAGTTTTAGTCATCGTCTTTGACTAAAATGTAATTTAGTTTTAGTCATTATTTAGTCGTCTGAATTTTTAGTTTGTCTAGTTTTAGTCAACTAATTTTAATAAGATTATGTTCGACTAAATCTACAGTAGATTGACTAAAATATGAAATGTAAAGGTTGAAATGCGTAAATGCTTTTTTTAAACATTTCCCTTGAATTATTTAAGTCATTATACACATTTAGATGAAATGAAACATCTACATGCATGCAATGATGATAATAATAGTATACGTTAAAGTGGTTATAACTCAATTTCCACCATAGATCTGCTTCAAACGTGTTGTGGACATTCAGCAGATATTCTAGAATAGAATCAAGTTGTAATAAATTAGATTTAATTAGATTTAATTAAGACATAAGCTCAGGTCTATATGCATGCATTGATAATAACAGTATATAGTAAAGCGGTCACAAACTCAATGTCCACCAATCTGCTTCAAACTCGGTGTCGACACTCATGACATATTATAGAATAGAGTCAAGGTAGAATAAATGATTTGAGCTTTATTAAACCTGAGATCAGATCAGATATATGTGCAAGCTCTATATGTATTTATTCAGAATTGCAGTATAAAACAGTTATGTCATCCTTATACTCCTTAAATATAGTATGAATACAAAGTAAAATATATCCACGTCACGAACTGGAAGCATATTTTAATCCCTGCTTTATTTGCTGAAATATCGGCTTGAACATGATGAACTTCAAAGTGCGTTTGCAGAGCACTACTGTAATACCGCTAAAGTAGGAGCCAGTGCCATTTAGGTGCGGACAGCTTGACTGCGGTTTCAGGATAACATGCCTGCTGATGTCGGTTCAAGTTTGTCATATTTTTACCGGAGGAAGACGCCCTACACGGTTTACAAAGAGTCTTGTTCTCCTTGACATCAAATGAGAAATGTGCTAATACAGGTAGTCCTCCGGTTACGACAGTCTCGAGTTGAGGTGTTTCGTGGTTACGACGCATCTCCCATTTACTGTATAAAGCCTTGTTTCGACTTAAGTGGTTTTGCGTCGTAAACGTCATAATGTGAACTTCGTGTTTGCCGTGCGCGGCGGAAGAATACACGGTTACGCGGCTCGTTTTTAGATAATTACTGTGTTAGGATAGGTGTTAGGATAGGATAAGTGCTTACAGTACCGTTTTTTTCGGGCTATAAAGCGCACCGGGTTATAAGGCGCATGAAATGAAACAAAACTCTAAAGTTTTGTCGGAAACTCAGTTTGGTCTTCTTTACCTGTCTTCTTGCTTCCTCCACTTCCGTACCATTGATTCGTTAATGTTGAATTCTCTCGCAGCTGCTCTATGTCCATGTTGTACTGTGTGACTGATGGCGTTGTGTTTGAAATCCGCTTCGAAAATACATGAATGAATGCACACACCGTAATGCTGAAGCACATACCGTATTACTCCGCGATGCTGCGCACTACGTTTGCCTTAAGCTTCATAACTTACCAAGGCCGTGCTAAAACATTTTGACAGATTTATGAGCGCCGTGTACCATCTACAATCGGTTCTAGGTCAGAAAGCACAACCAGAATTAATTCATACATTAGACGCACCGCATTTTAAGGTCCGAAAAATACGGTATGTTATTTATGTACGGTATGTACGTGTGTTCCGACTTACACCGAAAATTGGTTTACGACGCCACCTAGGAACGGATCTGCGTCGTGAGTCGAGGACTACCTGTATATCAACTTTCCTTCTTCTCCCAAGTGTTGACATTGTGGAGGTGATTTCCTAAGAAACAGTACAGAGGCTAGTTCTTCCCGGGGTTAGATGTAATGTGTGAAAACAGTTTTGTTCGTTGACAAAAGTGTCCATTCATTTCGTCCTAATTTTTGTCGTGTTTCATTAATTTTAATTTGGTCATCGTCTCGTTTTCATTAGAAGAAAAGGGTCGTTGGCGAAAACTATGACGAAAATCATTCATCAACGAAATTAATACTGACTTCTAGAAGCAATTCTTGGCTAGAATTACGAAGAGAATTTCCTGTAGACTGGGATTTTTGCCACTGCTGGTAGACCTGTATGACCGTATGCTTTGGTACACCTGCACATTCAGCTACCTCTTTCACACTGGCATTTAGCATGCCCAAATGCAGTCACTCCTTTTGCCAGTCATCATCATGATTTCCAACCCATTTTCCACTAACGAGACATTGACTGCACTGTACCACTGTGGATCCTTTGCACACCCCGCAGGTGTTTATAACCCGATCATCCTCATGCAACGGTATCTGCAGGAAGTTGAATTTACTACCTCCTTAAACAGGCAAGGTGACTAATTTTTTGTCCAGAGAGCTCATAAAGACAATCGATTTAATATTAAACAGATTTGATGACTTTCCACGTGCTCTGAAGAATATTCAAAACTTGACTGTTTTTACATGTTTCTCTTTGTACAACCAGAATGGTAGATGCATTCCTCTAGTGATTTTATTTTATTTTTAATTTTTTTTTTTTTTTCTGAAACTGAGCTTATGAATATTTTCATCTCATTCTCACTTGTTTATGTTGATGTACATAAAGACACGACAGAAATCCTGTCATATGACACTAAACCTGTCCATTAAAGGAGCATTTTACTTGTGTCTATATAACAATAAAACAGGCTAAATGTAAATTTCTTATAAAATTTACATTTAAGTTCGTCCCCAGCACATTTCTAGGCAAAATTTTTGGCATGTAGTCATACGAATGGAAACTTGGCTAATGTTACTTCTGCGGTTGTAGTGTAGCAATGATGGTCTGTAATTACCATGAGACAATGTGTATTTATCATATTTTCCAGACAGTACAGGTTGGCAAACTGTGGTACATCCCATTCTTGCATGTTCTGTTAGCATCAAGAACAAGTCATTATAAATGTCAATTTCCTGTGCAAGTCACTTAAGCTACCAAGCATTTGAAAACAATGGTTCTCAATCTGCTTCCTTGCTTCACATGTAAGTGCATCCTGCATTTCTGTACCATACCTATCATTACTATACATTTATTTATACAACCCGTGAATCTTGCTTCTTGCAATTGTTAAACAACTGTGTTACATAATGTTTGTACTGCCTCTAAGATGGAACTTGCTAGCATACTCTTGTTTAACACTTTAGTGTTGCTGTAGTTTATATTGAATTTTTACAGCCTGGAAATGATGGCTTTCCTTAATGTTTTCAAAGACAAAGATGTAAGGCTGAGTCCTTGTAATGTCATGTATTAATAATTGTGTTGGTGTTCCATATGTATTTATTTACTTTGTTTTACTGAAGTATTAGAAATATCCAGTTGTAGCATCAGTAGTGTATCTTAACACTTTTAGTTATTTAAGTTATATTTACTGACACTATACAGTTTTTTTTGTGAACGAAATAGAAAAGAGGTAGGTGTGAGAGAAACACTGAACACATTGATGGGTAGTGAAAGTTGTAAAGCAAAGATGACATTACTATGCAACTGTTTTGACACCAGCTAAAGGGTACAGAAAGGAAGCCTTATGGCTCAGAAAATGTGATACTTAATTCTGAAGGGGTCATCTTCACATTTATGTATCTTTACATCACATTTATTTGAGGCCAAAGCACCCTGAAACTGGTGAGGGCATTTTCTACTGATTTGATATATAATACACTTGATAATTAATACGTTACTAATAACATGTAACTCGCACTAATCAGTAGTCACAGCATGCATGTAATATTTTCTTCTCTCAGTATTAGCTCTTTACTTGAAACACTAGTCCCGCTGCTGAGCTAACCACCATGCCACTTTATTGGACTGACAAAGGTTTTTGTGGTAAAGGTGACCTGAAAATTTAAATAGAACTACTGATGAATTTCCAAAGGACAGACAGACAGTTCATCCAGCTGTGAAGCTGACTTAATGAGCACAGAAATAAAAATTTTACAACTAGTTAATAATTATTGCTGTTGTTCAGTGCTTCTGGTTGGCAACCATACAGACATAGTCTGTGGCTTTCAAGTGATGGGCCAGAAATACATTTTGCACACCACTACACCATCACAGATTCTTGCTGTTTATGCCAAAATTGGATCATACCATCTGCATGCTGCGGCAGAAATCAAGGTTAATCAGACCGCAACATTTCTCCAATTTTCATCTGTCCTGTGCTCACTCTAGCCTCAGGTTCTTAACAATGGCTGAGTGGAAGGGGAACACGGTGTGTTCTTCTGCTGTTAAACCCTCCTGTCTAAAGATTTGGCACATTCAGAAAAGCATTTCTGATCGCCGCTTTTGTAAAGTGTTCTTATTCAAGTTATTGTAGCTTTTCTGAGTGTTTCAGTTCAGTCCTAACATTCTAACGCTATTTAACATTAACATGATTTCTTGGAATTCATTTCTTAAAATGTTATTTCAGTAAAGCAGTGAGAAATGTAGTGTGATAGAACAATAAAATAAACAACACTTAACATGAATGTATTAAAAATATATGAATAGTATGTTTTATTTACCTTTTGAGTATTAATATACCTTTTATGTTTTTGTGTGTACTGTATTGATTTGATTGTTAAAAGTACTTTCACTGAGTTGTAGGACTGTGAGACCATGGCATTTCTGTATGGGTCACACAACTCTGCATTTGTGTCATGTTCCTGTGAAGATAGAAAAGTAAAATATCAAGGTCCAAAAAGTAAAGCATTTTTTTTTAGGTGTAGAGTGAGAATATTAAGTGGCCACATTGTACTACAGTATTTCGTTGGTTTTGGCACTGGCGTAATACTTCAGCTACTAAGTATATTGAGAATACACCTGTCCTGTGACAGTTAGGAGTTGATATTATATACTTGAGAAAAAAAAAGTTACTTATTGGACCTTTTTATTGTTTTTGCTGTGATTAAATTTTGTTAATGTGATTGAAGTACCTGAAAATGCAAACCTGGACAGCCGCTGTCTGAAATTTGAGGATGTAATTTAAACTATTTGTCACTTTATGTACCCTTGTGAGAAAAAAAAACTTTGGGGAAAGTATAAAATATTGCTATTTGTCTGTTTTGCCACATCAAACCAATTCGTACTGTGCTTTTAGGTATTTACACTCACTGTCTACTTTATTAGGTACAGCTTGCCAGTACCGGGTTTGACCCCCTTTTGCCTTAACTGCCGAAATTCTTCATGGCATGGAGTCGGCAAGGAAATGGTTTATCGGAAACACTCCTCAGAGATATTTGTCCATATTGACATGGTTTGTCAGCTTTTTCTGGTCTTCTGTTCAAGTCTGTGTGAGTTGTAGCCTCAGTTGCCTGTTCTTAGCCAACAGCAGTGGCACCCGGTGTGGTCTTCTGCTGCTGTAGCCCATCTGCTTCACCTTTTATCAGCTCTGACCTGTCTGGTATCAGCAAGCCATTTTTCCCAGAGAATTGTTGCCCACTGGATAATTTCTCTTTTTCTAACCGTTCTCTGTAAACCCTAGAGATGGCTGTGCTTGAAAATCCCAGTAGATCAGCAGTTTCTGAAATATTGAGACGAGCCTGTCTGAGTACCAGCAACAATGCCACATTGAAAGACGCTTGAATCACCTTTCTTCCCCATTCTTATGCTTAGTTTGTGCTTTTAGGCATGTAGACAGGTTCTAGATGATCTGCTGAAGTTCCGAATTGCTGTCATTCAAGTATTTTTTGCGGTCGCAAAGAGTTGAACTTGTGTACCTAATAAAGTGGCCGGTGAGTGTATGCTATTACTGTTACTACTTGTCAGTGTTAAATATGTCCAGTAGTTTTTAGTAGTTTGGGCATTTTGCAACTCTTTGTCACAAAAGGTTTTATCTTATTGTAGGTAACTTGAAATACAAAAGACTGTTAAATATAACATTTTAAAGCCTTTACCTCCATAGTGTTAAAATAATGACTGTGTATTTGCTCCCTTTTTGCTCCCAAGCTCTCATATTCTTTGTATCGTTGTGAATAATCAAGTTACAAAAACTGTAGTTACTGTGTGTAAGCAAGATTCTTTTACTTGTTTGATTAGAATTGTAGATGTTATTTCCATTATATGAATATAATCTTGAATAATCTAAACTGGATGACCAAACATTGTAAGCATTAATACCATTTCTCATATAAATCATCAACATGCTGATGTCCTCATTTTTATTTCTACAAAAACTACTTCAGTGCACATAAGATGGGAAAGATGTGAAACACAGGTTGACTCTGAGACTTTATGTAATGTGAAAAGAGGATTGGAAGAATCGTGAATAAGCTAGTCATCCCAAGATGAACATTTGATCATCTTTTATTATTTTGTGTGTGCCATTGCTTTATGTTGTAGCTAATGTCCCAAAAAGCATGATAAACATAATATTTGTGAATTATTGTTTCAAGTAACGCTCTTGTAACACTTTATTGCTATTGGAAATAAAAGCACCGTGAAATGGCAGTTGTCTTTCTCAGTGACTTTGCTATGTTTTTTTAACTATGCAGACTGCAAAAAAATCTTTAAAAAGTAATGGGAAAACGTATTAGTCAGGGTATATATTTGTGATTTGTGTATTAACTTGTTGCTAGTCATTTTTTTATGTACGTAATCAGATATGAATGTAATATTGCTACTTCCCATGTGGTCGACTTAGTTCTATACATACAATTTATTGAAGTGTTCAGTTCTTGACTTGAAGACAGCCGATAACTAGGTGAAGCGAGGAAGATGGAGTTGCCACTTATCTGCTCGTCTGTTTCAGGTATCTGTCAGCCACTTCTTTTGGGACGTACGGCAGTGGTCAGTCCCCACTGATGTCTGGATCCAATGCCTTCATCCCCACTCCTCCTCCCAATTTAGCCCAACTTCTTGCTCACCAGCAAAGTAAAAAAATCCACAGAGCATCACCCTCCTCACTCCCAGGTCGTCTCAACAGAGCCCTCTCACTGGGCACCATGCCCTCTCTCACCCGAACAGGTCAGAATGCTTTGTGCTCCCTCACTCTCCTTCTGTCTGTCTGTCTCATTTATTCAAATGGTTTCTTTAATTTGTTTGGTGTTTTCAGAGCAGTAAGTATACGTCTTTCCTAATGTTTGGTGTAATTCCGTGTTGAGGAAAAGCTGTGCCAACATTCCAGTATTTTGACCTGAAAACACTTTCACTCGAAGATGGAGAGCAGGAATTAATTGCAAAAACAGCACTGTCATGTAAACTAGACAGTGGTACCTCGGTTCTTGTCATTAATTCGTTGTAGACTTGTCGAGCACCAAAAAGACAAGTATCGAGCAAAGCCTAGCTGCTAACGTGTTCTGGAGCATTAAATTCCTGTTTCCCTTTTGGTTGGCAGTCAATACAACCCTTTTTAGGACCCATTTGCACCTTATTTGCACTAAGACTACAGTAGATAGTCTTGAATTTTACAAGACTAGTGTAGATGTAAAATTAAAGAAAAACACGATGAAAATAGTGGAAATCTTCTCTGGGCAACCTCTATTATGATTCTGACTCACTGCGAGTCATGAATCCTGAGTTGTGAATCGAGTTTCGGCTGAAACGGGCCGAGTTTAAACAAGAACCGAGCAAACGCCGAGAACAGAGATGCACATTTTTCTAGTCAGGATGCATTGAGAACCAAATTAGGTGAGTTCCGAGGTGCCACTGAATTTACCGCAATAAATTTTTATGGTATTTAATATGACCGGCTGGTACGGAGGTGTATGCAGTGTAATGATACAAAGATGTATTCAGATAGAGGTTTGGGTATAACATTTGTTTGGCATAATTTCTAGATCATTTGTGTTTTACTATGGACTCCCCTGAGGCAGTGCTGCCTTCCTTGGGGTGGTCAGGGCTTTTATTCAGCAAGAGCCATGTGGAAGGATGGCAGAAGAAAGGGAAATTTCAGAATCAAAGGACTACTTAAAATCAATAGAAGATGAGAATCTTGTGATTAAAAGGGGCATGGCATTAAAAGGAGTGTGGCCATGGTTTGCTTTTAGAAAATCTGACACTGAGCAGAAAATGTTTGTCTGTAAAGCTTGCTGCTCAGGGGTTGTAACTGGAGGCGGCAACATTGGCAGGCTTTTTCATTATCTTAAATTTAACAATCCTAAGAAGTATTAAGACAGCCAAGAGATGTATGCTGCATCCAGTGGTGAAACAATGGTGTTGGGTGTTTAAAGTAAATACAAAGTGTCACCTCGCATTCAGAAATGTTGTTTGATACTGTCAGACAGACTGGATTATTGGTATAACCCCAGGCAACAATTAAGAAATCACCTGACTTTGAAGATGTTCACCCAGCATTTTTACTTCATAGCAAATAAATCACAGATGTGACATCAAACAAGGTATGTGTAAATGAACTTGCTTTTCTAAATGAAACAAATTCAGTTATTTTCATTAAGGTCATGTTTTCATACAGATTGAGGAAATCATTATGGAATCACCTTGTAATTTGCATTTTTAAAATAAATGTCAGCATGAGTCTAAACATGCAAATTAGTCTTTAGTTCAAATGGACTGCTTACTGACATTAATGTGTTGTTTGGACTTGGCTAATTGAAAGAAAACATGGCTCCACCAGGAGAGCTGTCAGTTGAATCAGAGGAAAGGATTATAAAGAAAATCCAACATGGAATGTGGTGAAAGATGCTTAAAGATGTTAATACAGTCTGCTGTCTCAAATTTGGTGAAAGAATAAGCAAAACTAGTGTTGCACTGATACCAGATCAGTATCGGGGCCGATACTGACGATTACACACAGTATTGGTAAAAGAGAGCACCGACACCAGGAAGAGGCTACTGATGCACATCGTCCCCTTCCTCGTGGAATTATAAGGTTCTATCTGGACTTTTTTTTTTTTTTTTTTCTTTTTTCTTTTTTCAAAATTTAGTTATTAATTTATACTGAGACAAATCCTTAACATTATGTGAGGTGTTTTAAGTTTTATACCTGTTGGACTTTCTATCTGTGGTTCTACCTGCAGAGTCACTCATCTGCTAGAGCCAACCGGTGCTTCAAATACACAAGTGGACCAATCCGATTCCTCCTCCTTTGCCATGTCACTCAATGCTCAATGAGTGGGGTTAGAGCAGAGAAGAAAACCTTGTTGAAGTCTGTTGTTTTTAGATGATTATGTAATGTTAAGTTTAAACATGGGTAGTAAAAAAATATGGACTTTTATTGTTTTAAATAATGATTAAGATTAACTGTGGCAGAGCCGGTGCCTAGCCGACAGCATAGGAAACAAGGCAGGAATAACCCTAGACAAGGCACAAGTTCATCATAAGGCTCGCTCTCACTCACTCACTCACTCACTCTCTCTCTCACACACACACACACACACACACACACACACAGCGATCCTGTTCAGGATTAAACGGAGAAGAAAGTGAATGAATGAATGACATGATGTTTATTTTAATTGTTACTAGAAACTGAGTTTGTTTAATTTCAGTGAAATTTTGCAATGGTGTTTAATTACGAATGTATTAATTTTAATAAACCAGTTGTAATTAATAATTTAATGAAAATAATAATTACATAAGTATATTCTAAGGTTGTATGATTTGTATGCCAAAGTTTATAAACACTTTGGAAACATGAAATATTGGTGAAACATTGCCTGTCATCTTACATTTCTTTAAAAAGTCTTTTCTTATGTTTTGTAATACTGAGCCAGAAAGATAATTAAATACATTTGAACTGATGTCTTAATTACAACAATCATTGATTTCCTTAATGCAATCATCTTTTTAAAATTTTCCTCCAAAATAAAACATCTTGCTGCATTAGAGACAACATTTTTGATATAAAATCAAACCTAATAGAGTACAGCTTTTATTCTGACCTGCTACGCTTATTTGCTGGAGCAGCTTATTACAGGACCTGAGTGCTGTCTAACCTAAAGGAAACTCAAACTGTAGGTTCCTACCTAAAATTTACCTTTGCACCGGACAGAATATTTAGCAAAGACCTTGTAACACCTAACTTGCAATGTTTTTTTGAATAAGAAAATGATGATTTGTCCTAAAACAGGAAATGCCATAAAGAAATAATAAAAATGTCATAGAAAAACATGACATTTTATTTTCTGATACATGTAGACAATCTGTTACGCCACTAATTTCATGTTTTTAAAAGAAATATTACCGTATTTTCTGGACCATAAAGCGCACCGGATTATAAGACGCAATATCAACGATCGGCTGCTAACGGATCTATTTTCATACATAAAGCGCACCGGGTTATAAGGCGCATGAAATGAAACAAAACTCTTAAGTTCCCTCGGAAGCTCAGTTTGGTCTTTACCTGTCTTCTTGCTTCCTCCACTTCCGTACCACTGATTCGTTAATGTTGAATTCTCTCACAGCTGCTCTATGTCCATGTTGTACTGCGTGACTGATAGCGTTGTGTTTGAAATCCGCTTCGAAAATAAATGAATGAATGCACGTACCCTAATGCTGAAGCACATACCGTATTACTCCACGATGATGCGCACTACGTTTGCTTTAAGCTTCGTAACCTACCAAAGACCGAGCTAAAACATTTTGACAGATTTATGAGCGCCGTGTACCATCTACAATCGGTTCTAGGTCAGAAGACTCAACCAGAATTAATTCATACATTAGACGCACCGCATTTAAAGGCGCACTGTCGATTTTTGAGAAAGTTAAAGGATTTTAAGTGCGCCTTATGGTCCGAAAAATACGGTAGTTAACTGTATGGTTCCTTGAAAACCTTTTTATGTTTTGCCAGGTTATGATTCCAAGGAGAAACTGAGTTCTTAGGATTAGAAGGTTCTACATTTGACCCGTTCCAAAAAAAAAAACATTTGATAGGATTTTGATACTGCACATTTAGGGTCTCTGTGATTTTCATGTATGAAAGAAACTTGCTCCATCAGTTTTCCTATTTAGAATGCAACATATTTGAAGCTCAGTATCTCAACTACTCAGAACGCAAGCAGTGTATTATTTCTCGCTAGAGATTATTTCTCACCAGTATTTTGAGTGGTGGCTGAAATATTAATATAACCAACAATTAAAAAGCTTCATAAGATTATGCTTTCCTATTTGTGCTTGTTACTGCATTATGACAAATGTATTTTTGCATGGCTCAAACTTTTACTAACAGTTTTTGGGATACAGAACACTTGTTTTACCAAAATAAAGGCAATCTATAAAAAGTGGAACACTATAAATCTCAGAATTTATAGTCACCTATTGAGTAATTAAGTTAGTTGGTATTGGTACTCGGTATCGCTCGATACTTGAATTTCACGTATTGGTATCGGAAGGGAAAAAGTGGTATCGATAAGGTTATAAAAGGAAGACATACAGGTAGACAAAAATGATGTTGGTGTCAAGATAAACAAAGCAATAAAGGCTTAAATAGAAAATGCACAACGTGTGCAATGTGGGGAAACAGGAGTCAATGGTTTTGGAAGAAAGTAGTTGAATGAAATGGAAAAAGTCAAACTTTTTTCCTTTTAGGTGACAGTGTTGGTTTCAATGTTCCACTGGGCTAAACAGAAGCAATCATGTTGTGTGGCTGAATATGGGGAAAAATAGCAATGAATCACAAATCTGAATTGGCCTTGAGATGCTGCGTTAACTTTTGTCTGGTACCATTTTAATAAAACATATCAAGGTAACAGTCAGATTTCTCCCATCTTCATGACGTGGGGCTGCATGTCAGGTATATTGCCTTAACAGTCATGTGGCACACTAGCACAAGCAGTTGGCACAGATGCCAAACAGCTGCAGTGATCCCTGGTTCAATTCTGACCTTGGACACCACCTGTGTGGAGTTTGCATGTCCACCCTCCGTCTGCGTGGGTACTGCGGATTCCTCCCACATTCCAAGGATACGTGTTGAAATAATTGGTCCCACTGAAAGCGTGCTTGACCTGTATCGTTATAACTTTGCTTCTGAAATGAATAGCCGTTGGTGCTGATGTGACATTTAAGTAAATACATTAAAAAACAATACATCAACAGTCAGTGCACAGGTGTACAGTGGTGCTTAAGTTTGTGAACCCTTTAGATTTTTCCATATTTCTGCATAAATATGACCTAAGACATCATCCAATGTTAACAAGTCCTAAACGTAAAGGCAACACAGTTAAACAAATGAGACAAAAATGTTATACTTGGTAATTTATTTATTGAGGAAAATGATGCAATATTACATATTAGCGACTGGCAAAATTATGTGAACCTCTAGGATTAGCAGTTAATTTGATGGTGAAATTAGTCAGGTGTTTTCCATCAATGGGATGACAATCAGGTGTGAGTGGGCACCCTGTTTAATTTAAAGAAAAATATTTTATATTTAAAGAAAGGAGATCTGTCGAAGTTTGCTCTTCAGAACACGTTTGTGGAAGTGTATCATGGCACGAACAATGGAGATTTCTGAGGACCTCTCAAAGACCGGTGTTGATGCTCATCAGGCAGGAAAATGTTACAAAACCGTCTCTAAAGAGTTTGGACTCCACCAATCCACAGTCAGACAGATTGTGTACAAATGGAGGAAATTCAAGATCGTTGTTACCCTCCCCAGGAGTGGTCGACCCACAAGGATCACTCCAAGAGCAAGGTGTGTAATAGTTGGCGAGGTCTCAAGGGACCCCAGGGTAACTTCTAAGCAGCTGAAGGTCTCTCTCACATTGGCTAATGTTAATGTTCATGAGTCCACCATCAGAAGAACACTGAACAACAATGGTGTGCATTTCAGGGTTGCAAGGAGAAAGCCATTGCTCTCCAAAAAGAACATTGCTGCTCATCTGCAGTTTGTTAAAGATCACGTGGACAAGCCAGAAGGCTATTGGAAGAATGTTTTGTGGACGGATGAGACCAAAATAGAATGTTTGGAGAAAGGAAAACACTGCATTCCAGCATAAAAACCTTATCCCATCTGTGAAACATGGTGGTGGTAGCATCATGGTTTGGGCCTGTTTTGCTGTATCTGGGCCAGGACGGCTTGCCATCATTGATGGAACAATGAAATCTGTATTATATCAGATAATTCTAAAAGAAAATGTTCGGACATCTGTCCATGAACTGAATCTCAAGAGAAGGTGGGTCATGCAGCAAGACAACGACCCTTAGCACACAAGTCGTTCTACCAAAGAATGGTTAAAGAAGATTAAATGTTTTGGAATGGCCAAGTCAATGTCCTGACCTTATTGCAATCGAAATGTTGTGGAAGGACCTGAAGTGAGCAGCTAATGTGAGGAAACCCACCAACATCCCAGAGTTGAGGGGAGAGGGGAGGGGGAGTCACACCAGATACCGAAAAGCAAAGGTTCACATACTTTTGCTACTCACTAATGTGTAATATTGAATTGTTTTCCTCAATAAATAAATGACCAAGTCTAATATTTTTGTCTCATTTGTTCAACTGGGTTCTCTCTCTCTACTTTTAGGACTGATGATGAAATCTGATGATGTTTCATATTTATGCAGAAATATAGAAAATTTTAAAGGGTTCATGAACTTTCAAGCACCACTGCACATTTAAATATTTTGGATACTTTGGTGGTGATCAAGTCAGAGTCTTGTCTCAGAGGAAAGACGCGTCAGAGTGACGTGGCCTGCAAGCAGTCTTGATCTTAATTCGATTTAAAATTTATAGTAGAAATTTGAAAATTGGTCCATGACAAGGCTCCATACTGTAAAACTGGAACCAGCTTGATATAGAATACAGTGGTACCTCGGACCTCTTCGTCAATTCCTTCCAGAAGGCTTGTTGAGACCTGAAAATGACGAGTACCGAGTAAATTTTTCCCATAAGGAATAATGTAAATTGAATTAATCTGTTCCAGACCCCAGAAAATCCACACTACATAAAGCATTATATGCATTAGTTGTATTGTACAGGCGCTTCCTGATTTACGAAGTGGATATGTTCAACAAATCTTTTATCAATGTAAAAAGTGTTAAAATCTCATGTAATATAGTGAGTAGTGGATTGAAAGTGAAAAGTAAAGGCACTTACTGTTTTGTTGAACTCTTGGTGCTAGCAAAGCTGCTAATGCTAACTGCGGCCTTTTTGTGTCTTCTAGAGCATTCAATTTGTTTCTCTTTGGTTTGGCAGTCAGTGCAACCCTTTTTAGGCCCTATGGAGACTTAGTTGCACTAACAGTACTGTAGATGTAAAAATAAAGAAAAACAATGAAAAAATAGTGGAGGTCTTCACTGAGCAACAGGTATTATGAATCTGAACCACTGAATCACTGTGTCGTGAATCATTAATCGTGTTTCGTTTGAAACGAGTCATGCGACTCGACTCATACAAAGTTAAGCAAGCAAGTATGATGAGAATCGAGAAATGTTTTTCTGTCAGAATGCAGAACCGACTTCGAGGTCCTCGAGAACTGAGGAACCACGGTCTTGTTTTTAATTAGTGATTTTCTTTTCCTCTCATTCTGATGATTCCATGTTTTTTCTCTGCTTGATCTGGGCAAAAGTGTATACCATTCATTCATATACTGTTACATTAATGTGAGATGTGCTTCACAAAGCCAGAATGTTCAGCTATTAACCAAAGAATGTGCCCTGTCTGTGATTTGTTTATTCGCTTCCAATGCCTCTGTATGGTGATTCTATCATTTTTGTCAGGAGTTGTGCTTTGGAGCATTGTATACATTCACTGTTTATTGGCTGCTGTTATAAGACTGTTTATTTTTAAGTTATGTTGACTGCAAATGACAGATGTCCAAATAGTTTGTAGTACATATTTAATGTGAATGTGATTAATCCAGTTCAAAATTCTGGTTCTCACCTCCAAAGCACTCACGGGTTTGGCTCCCTTATATCTGGCCAAACTTCTCCATCGCTATGTACCCCCCCATAGGTTAAGATCTGCTGATAATGGTCTCCTAGTTGTACCCAGATTTAGGTTAAGCACTATGGGTGGTCGCTCTTATTTGCTGCACCAAAACTCTGGAACTCTCTTCCCCTCTCTCTTCCCCTTGCTTCAAATCTCAACTCATTCAAAGTTCAATTAAAAACTCACTTATTTATTCAATATTTTCACCCATCCCCGACTACTTAGGTCTGACTGTTCTATTATGTTTCTTGTTTTGTTATGTTTTTGTTTGTTTTCTGCTTTTCTTTTTGTATCCATGTGTAAAGCGTCCTTGGGTATCTTGAAAGGCACTATATAAGTGGAAATTATTATTATTATTATTATTATTATTATTAATTGCCTTTAAAGTAGCAATTTAAAGTTATTTATACCTTTTAGGGGAAAAAAAACCTTCCAAACTTACTGTATTGTGATAATTATTGTTACCATGTTTTTCATGTACCATGACGGAGGATTTTGACTGTAGGGTCTGCACCAAGATTTTACTATCTTTGATTAAAATACAGAAGAGGCATTTTGTAAATTTGTTTTCAAAGTGTTACAGACTTGTATCACTTTTACAGAGCAACAAAGTAGTAGTGAGTAGTGCAATTACTTTTTTTCTGAAACTTTTTTAGACAAGTAACTAGCAAATTCTACCCTGTCCCTAGTTACAAGAATTTTCTTGCTAAAGGTCATCAGCAACCAGTTGGGAATTCCCAAATGCCTTCATGGTATCTGGTTTCATTCAGAATATTAGAACAAGATGAAAGCTAATAAACACTATTAGTATTAAAACGTATTATTGTTGACACAGGCTGTAACTGGAGTAGTAGCAGAGGCCGCCTTTCATGTCTTCTTTCATGCAGTGTCCTCGACCGTTGTCTCAGCAAGTTAGTGACAAGCCTCCATATTGCTTATATCGCAAAAATGTTTTTTTTTTGTTTGTTTTTTTTGCTTATTTGGTCCTCTGTGTTTGTTGTAAATTGTAAATATTCATAGCTCAGTATTGAGTACTTCAGCAGCACTACTGTTGTAGAAGTTCATATCTCAGCATTTCTAGCCTTTGGTGCTAGATGTATAGTATGTAGAAGTATGATATTATGATAAAAGGTTTACCTATTTAATTTTACACGTCTGTCATGGGCAAGTGGCGCAAGTGGTTCGCGCCGTCACCTCAGCTTCAGTGAACCCTGGTATGATTCCTGGTCTGGATGTCGCATGTGTGGAGAATGCTTGTTCTCTGAGTACTCTGGTTTCCTTCCACATTTCAAAGACATCTGATGTCTTTAAAGTGTCCCTGAGTGGGTGGGTTGTGCCCTGTGCTTCCAGTTTTGTTCTGATTCCTTACAACCCTAAATTGGATTAAGTAGGAATGAGAATGATTGAATGAATGTTCGCATTTAGACATGAAATGGTGTTAAGTAATTTGTGAATATTGATGGGTGGGCTTTGAAAGCTGTTGTTGTATAGGGTGGGGCCCCAAAAATTTAACTATGGAGTATAGATTTTATATGCTGTAGTATTTTTGACCAGTAGCAGTTTATTATTTTGAAGAAATATTACTTGTGGCCAGTAATCTGCTTATCTGTTAATATTTTCATGCTCATATTCTGATCCAAGCAGTGCATATTCACTGAGCAGAATGTAATAGACGTATAATAATATGCTGTATTGTTGTAGTGGAAAATGCAAAGACCACCCTGTCTAGAATTTAGGCTACATACAGCAGAACTGAGATCTACCACACAGCATGCATTTCAAACACATGTAATAAAAAATGGGTATGTGAACATGCTCTGCAAGAACAGTACTTCTAGGAATCGCCAGGTACTGCTTAGCTAGCATGTTGAGGTTTTTGTTTGCAAGTTTGGTTGGTTTTCGGTTGTTGTTTTGTTTTAATCGTTAGATGAAAAATATGGCTTCTTTTAAATCGATATCCATTTCAGTCTGCTCTGAATCTTCCCAACACTTTGCATTGATCATTACTAAACATCAGCAGAAAATAGTTATTTTTGTGCAAATGAGCGTTGCCTGCTTCACGACATATTACCTATGCATATTGCCTTAATATAAGCAAAGTTGTCTTGGTTTCTTTGTTCATTTGGTTCAGTAGATTTATAGATTTAGAAGTTATTTTATGATCTGTAAGAATTCCCTTTGCATTGAGTTACTACAAGCACTAAGCAAGTTGCATAAACAGTAGCCCTTTTAAGGTGATTTTTTTTTTTTTACAGTATTTAGTACCTGGGCCTCAGGCTTTTGGACAGATTGTGAAATGAAAGTGTGAATGTGCTGTCAAGCATAACTGGTGAAGGGATGATGGGAAGGATATGGGTCAGTGCCTGTTTGAATGCAAAAGCGTACTTGACTCACTCTTCACTTCAGCTGTGGCCACACCTAGCTGAGGAATTCTGCCATCTGCCAAAGAGCAGAGAAAAGTCAGGTTGAGAAATAAGATGCCTCCTTTTTCGGTTACCTGCATCATGATGGGATGTTCCCGTCAATAAAGGGATTCAGGTTACAGGAACTTGCTTTTTTTTGTAGAATTTTACTGAAGAGAAGGTTGTTTCCTCCTCATGCTTCACTTGATAACTTTTGTTTAGCCTTTGTTTGCAATTTTATGCCCAGTTGCAAATTGCTGTGCTTTCTCGTGAGCAGGAAAGCTTTGTAGTCCACTGAGGCTTTTTAAAGCCATTAAAAACCAGGGACAGGGATAGTTTTTAGGGAGTGGTATTGAAATGACTGTTATGCCTTAACTGATAGAGTATGGTTTGTTTCATGTTGGGATCCTCAGATGAGAGCATGCTGAACTCCAGTCTCCTGTAATCAGAGGCAGGCCAAGCAGGTGTGTTAGAGGAGTGGTTGGTGTTGCTACTTCGGTTCACAGAACTTTAGTTGGTGCGGTCCATAATTGGCAGTGGTGGTGAGGTGGCAGTTAGACTGAATCAGGCTGTTTTTCATTTTCGTTATAGTTAAAAATTAATTTAACTGTATTTAACTTCTTAGTTTAGTTAACAATGTTTTAAAATTCAGTTTTATTTATCCATTTCTTTATAACATTTAATGTTAGAACTGAGAGGTGGATATTATTCTAAAAGAAAATATTTTGCTTTAGAAATGAAAACCTATTAAATGTTTGTTTTTGCAGTTTTTTATTTTTATAAGTGCTGTTACAGTATTAGATAACTGACAAGTAACAATGGAATCTCAACATTTTATTCATAATGAAAAGGTTCTATACATTTCTTAAACAACATTTTTGGTCCCGAGTTACTTTACCTTTGTCTAAGCAGCTGCTAATTATAAAGTTGTTTTAAGGAACACTGCTTAATGTCTTGATGGATGCATAAGCCACACCAAACATAGCTACGTACCACATGAAAGAGGAATATTATCATAATGATAACTCAAAACCAACAGAATAACCACCAAATGAAATGACTTGTTTGTGAGCAGTGTTACAAAACCTGAGCACTAGGGAAGCTATATAATGACTGTTAAATTGTAGTATTTGCACCATTCTGAAGTGTGTGTGTGTGTGTGTGTGTGTGTGTGTGTGTGTGTGTTATCTGGTTATCTGTCTGGTTGAAAGATGGATGATTCCTGTTCACAATTCAAGAACATTTCTGTATCACTCATCACTGTTTAGAATGGAATGTTTTTGAGATGAATCCATACTTTCTCAAGTCCTCCATTATCATTACCTCTCCAGTGATGCTGATAGGTTTTTATATACTGGTTGTACTGAATGGTCGAGCCATTTTTGGCACCTGTGTATAAGGAGGTAGACGTTTCTGCAAAGTGCTCAGGACTCACTGACAGGAGCTAGAATGAAACATGGGCTTGTGTTTGCAATAGCACCAACCATTTCCTTAATTAAGGTTGCCCTTGCAAGGACACACATCTGCTCAAAAGGGTATTTCAGTAGTAAGATTTAAGATTTCATTTTAATAAAATGTGTGTGCTTCACAGGCAAACAATGGAAAAAAAACTCTTGGTAGCAGAAAATATATTGCCAACCCTGAGCATTGAGATACCTCTTGCTGCAAAGTATACAATACATGCATAGCAAAATGCATAGCAAATATTTCATATCTATTCAGTTAATGTATTTCTGAGGGGGGTTTTGTTCCGAGTATATGAACGTTAAGATCTCTGTTCTGCTCCACCACTCGTAATGCTGCAATATTGGCATACTCTGTTGAAGGAGGTTCATTTCACAGCTATTATGCAGCTGTGGTGACCCATTGAAGAGCTGCCTGCATCGTTAACACAACACAATTCCAGCTACGCTCTATCTCGTCTGTCTTTGCTTAGACTTTTACTGCCAAGCTCTAGAGAAACAATGTGTGCCTATGACATACCAGGAACAGAGCTTGCTGTTCATGCTCGTGTTCCTTTTAGAATATCCAAATATAAATCGTGTACCATATCATGATCAATATCTATGGAAAGCCATGCCATTTTATTTGGTGTTCTGTTTTGTTTACTTTGATTATAGATTCTGGCTTCCTGTTCAGTGGTAGTAGGCCGTCATCACAGTGCAAAGACTCTCCACCTTCAGGTAACTAGCAGTACGTTACAAATGTCTGACTCTTTGAACCAATGTATTTCACACTTAATCCTAATCAGGAACGCGGGAAAGCCGGTGCCTTGCCGGCAGCATGTTGTCCGTTTTCTTATAGCAAATAATGAGAAATGTCTCTCTTCTGTAGTGCACTAGGTAGCCAAATTAGTGCTAATATTTAGCTCCGTCTTGATGTCAAATTTAAAATTTTGTTTTCTTGTTCAGATTATTTTTCTCTAAAATCAGGAAGCCGACCCTCTTCCCCGGCTCCCTCCCCCGCACCATCCGTGGCAGGTTCAGCCACGTCCTCTTCCAGCTCGGCCAGGCAGAGACGGCCGCTTATCAGTCCAGCACGCCTCAACATCAGTGGGCAAAAGCTTCAACTCTTCTCTCCTCTGGATCCTATGCACCTCTCTCCACCGCCGACATATCTGTCAGAACCAAACCGCTTCCACAGCAGAGCCTTCATCCCTGATGCTCACATCCCCTCTCACAGTCATGGTAGATATTACTAAGATATATTATAAGATCCATTTAACGTCTAAATAGGACAAATTAATTAATGGTTTGATCCCACAGGTTTATATAAACGTATCTAGCCAAATAAGAGATTAATTAATAGTTTAACAACATTGAGAGGTTTGTTTACCTCTTCTCCACAGCACTGTGCACTTCTTCACAGCACTCCACAGACTAGCTTTTTCTATGGGAAATTACATTCATTTCATTGCAGCAGTCAGTGCTAATGATTTCACCTTGTAGACTGGTTTTATTGTATGCAAATTCATATCATCCAATAGAAGAACTTGATTATTGTGTTGTCCATTACAGGAGTGTCACTACATATTGTGATAAAATGCTAACAATAGTGTGTAGTAGTGTTGTAGTAGACCGCTAGAGCAGAGTCCGTGTCAAGACCAAGACTTTTAGTAGTCAAGTCCGAGTCAAGAACAATACCAGATTAAGTTTATTTTTTTTTTTTTTCTTTTTCCCTTCATCATACAAAAATAAAAAGAAGAAAGCCATAAAGCTTTGTAACTTCTTCAAAGTTGCCATTTGCCTCTTTCTTACTCTCCTGCTCGAACATCCAGCCAAAGGAATGGCCCGATTTAGTCAAGGTTTTGGTAGTGCCAGAAGGTTAAGGCCTCTGATTTATTTATTTTGTATACTTTACACAATTTTATTCTGGAGCCCTTTCTGTAAGGCACATTCCATCCATGGTGAATTCTTTCTTTGAATAGCTAGTTTTATTGTGAAATAATGAAAATCATCACAATTGATGAATACCAGGTAATTTATAATGTGTTAATGCAATTTTCAGTTTGATGTTGATGACTTACAGCTGGTAAGTGTGTATTTAATTGATTTTGAATGCGATAAATCCAAGGATCTCTGTAGCCAAGGCAACCGCACTAACCACTTGCACCATTGTGCCATCCAGATTTTGAGAGGGTGTGATTCTTTTTGTAGGCAGTGTACAGTTCTGGAGTCTCACAAGCTATAGGTTGTTGGTTAGATAGTCCATGATTCAAGAGGCGGTCAACTACCAGGTATTTGTCTACAAAAATTTAGATTTGTAATATTAATTTCACTTTGATGTTCAGGGTTATAGTGTTTGAATACAGCTTGAAAGGGATTTTCTATATTCTCTTTATGTAGTTATTCTTGACTATACATATACAGGTATGCGCCACATGTACATCCAAGATCCGATAGGGTTATTCCACCCTTATTATTAAGGCTATTAACGTACATAAGTACAATAGTTCTAATGACACACACTACAGCACAGCCTCTGGCATGAAAAGATATTAAACACAAAGCTTTATAAAAACACATCAGCATGAGCAGACTGAATGCTGCACAGCATTTGACTGGCACTGCGCTCCTTATAAGAGAAGATGAGTTGCAAGTGTTACCACTCAGGTGAATGCCATGTGCTGGATCTGCCCTCCACAGCACAGGTTGTGGTTGCTTTTCAGTTTTTGCATGCTTCTTTGTTCTCTTCTCTCTCCTGAAATACCTGCTCATGTCGTAAATACAACAGGAAATGTGTTACATTGTCACATATAAAACAGTTGGGTGCTACAAAGCAACTACAACAGATTGGCAAAGTTAGGTGGTTTGCAGATTCGCATTGTACAAGGCATTGTGTGTACACAGGACTCATTAGTGCCTTAATCAAGAAACTTGCATTGACCAAGGTGGTAACTCTCGAGCTTTAAGATTGGTCATATTTCATGGCTCATTGTTATTTTTTGCTATTGCCAAGTTAGCTTGAATGAGCTTCTGAGTTTCAGGGTGGCTGTATAGACATACTCACCGGTTTAAATTGAGCCATTTTCTTTTTTTGTTTAGACTTGGCTTCACTGTTTGATGGCAGTGTCTTTGAATATGCGGAAAAGAAAATGGACAGCTCTTCAGGATCATCTAACTGCCATGTGGACACAACAACGGGGAATGAAAATGACAGCAAATCCAAATGGAAAGGTATGAAACAGTATTTCTAAACTAATGGTAGTTATAATTGAGCACCAATTCCTCAAGAACTATTTTTTTTCCCAAAAAAATGTAAGCTTATAATCCACTTTGTCTAATCATTGCTTTTTTTAAATTGTAGGTTGTGTCCAGAACTCTATATGGCCAGGTCTTCTGATCGCCAGCTTGACTGCCAACATCATATTCATCTCATTCTATCTATATTTCAGTTGGACTTGAGATTACAAAATTAAAGTTCTTCACTTTCTTGCAAAGGAATGTAAACTCTACATGGGTATTAAGAAACCTTACTAGGCTGGAAAGACCTAAGGAGAAGATCTTGGATTTTTCTGTGATCAGAAGGGTTTACCTGTAAGCAAATTTCATGATGAGACAGATTTTTGTTGACATCTTTACTGATGTAGACAACCACTTGAATTAACTTGTCATGAATAGGAGGGTGTTTTATCAATCCCAAAATGCTCTTCTGTTTGTTTGATTTGATGTTAACAGTATGTTAACATTAGTTGAAGTCAATTAGCCGTTGGTTCATCTTAACCGAGTATTCATTATGCGTCATCATTAGGTGCTAGTGCTGTATAAGATTTTTTTTCCCTAGAGAGTAATACAACCCTTAAGAAGATGCAACAAAAATGAGATTTCATGGTGCTATGGTAGGTGCTCATTGTGTTCATAGTTTTCTTATAATACTTTATTTTCAGCAACATCACAATGTAATGTTGAATCAAGACCTTTAGTCATCATTGCTTTGAGTATCAGTTGTTTTGAATTCAGTGAATAGTTCAGAATATTAAACAACCATCACTGTTATCATGTGCACTTCTAAATCCGCGAGCGTGTGCTCCATGTAGATGTATTGTTTAACTTGCACTGCAATGGCACTACATTAACTGCTAGATTCTTTTAAAGATAAAAGTGGTATAAATTTCTAATGTTTATCACCATTTCTAGGTATCATTTGTCTTTTGTTAGTACAGCCCTACTGTTTCTATGAAACACATGCAGAAATATTGATCTATTTACCTGTTGAGAGGCAGAAAAGTTTTGTAGATGCCAAACAAATCCTCAGTAGTTATTTAGCATGTCCTGTTTAAGCCAAAGGCTTCTTAAATATTTATGAAGTAATGGATGAACATCTTGATGGATGGACTGTTTTAAAAGTTTTTTTTTTTTTAAATGTTTTCATCGCATTAATGAATACATTGACAGTCAAGCTCAGAACTAAGCTGTACTACAGGAAGATACTTTCATAAGGAGAATGCACCTGTTATTTTTAATATATTTTGCTACTTAATACTAATGGAAATGACTTCAATCAGTTAGAGCTATGTTTATACAATTTGGATTGTGTTTAATATGGTGAAAGCAGGTTTGAGATAACTAGTCAATAGGTAATACAATCTAAATACACTGGCTGAACAGTCAAATATTCATTGTGATTTTGGTTACACTCCTGAGAAATCTGCCTATTTTACATACTCTCTGCATGTAACATAACTTTGAATGTCATGTTAATTTGCTCTAATTTCACTTTGTAGAAAATGGTCCCAAAAGTTGTTGTGTGTAGTTTGTTTTAGTAAAGAAAGAACTACAGAGGTGACATTTCCATGTATAAATGAGTGGAACCTAAATGTCTAGTGTCAAGCTTTGAATTTATTTTTTTTAATAATAATTTAATAATAAAAATCAGTCCTCCACAGAGAACACAGGGTAATGTGTGAAGGACTAGGTGGGTTTGCTATTGCAGTACCAAGGGATGATCCCTGACTGGCCTACAGTGGTGCTTGAAAGTTTGTGAACCCTTTAGAATTTTCTGTTTTTCTGTATGAACATGACCTAAACAACATCAGATTTTCACACAAAGTAGATAAAGAGAGCCCAGTTAAACAAATGAGACAAAAATATTATATTTGATCATTTATTTATTGGGGAAAATGATCGAATATTACATATGAGAGGCAAAAGTATGTGAACCTTTGCTTTCTGTAACTGGGTTCTCTTTATCTACTTTTAGGACTTGTGTTAAAATTTGATGTTGTGTTAGGTCATATTTATGCAGAACTATAGAAAATTCTAAAGGGTTCACAAACTTTCAAGCACCACTCTAGTCTCCCTATACGTAATGCGTGACCCGGTTGGTCTGACAGCAAATTTGATTGTCCTTTTGTAATTACTAATTAATATTCTCTCTCTCTTATTGTTTTCAGTAGCAAAATGGACAAAACTGCAAAACTATTTTGAACATACTTTGCCAGTATTTTTAAACTGAAGTTTGGAAAATGCTCTTTTGTGTTTTATTGCTTTAAGATGAAACGACCTCTTAAATGTCATACTGTGTTAATACTGTGAAACCTAAAGCATGCAAAATGACAGGGTAGCAGCATGAAGGGTAAGAAAGGTCCCAAGGAGAACCTGTAAAGAGGCCGTTCTAGGATGCAGTCAGTTTGGCCCCAAATTCCAAACTCCAAGCGCCTTGGATGTTAGCTACATTTCATGGGAAGCTGTATTTGGTTGGCAAACATATCAGACAAAGAGGTTTGTCTCTATCACCTTCTCTTCATCCTTTCTGTCTTTTTATGACAAGTTGCAAAAGAAATATCTCTGAATATCAAACTGTGAAGCTATTATGTTTCATATGATATTTTGGTAAAACCTGTTACCAATAATGGAAAATATGAATTATAATCTAGAACACAGCTATTTATACCACAACTCATCCTGACCAAAGTTGCGGTTGAGTCTGGTACCTAAGCTGGAATTCACAGGGTATACTGGAAAAGGAACACCCTGGACAGAGCACCAGTCCATCTCAGTGTTCCTTAAATGCACCACCTGGGATACAAACCCAAACCCTCGAACAGCTGTTTCCCAGAACTACTGAAATGCAAAAACATGGGAGTAAAAAAGTTTAAATGAAGTCATTTTCTACAAAATTTTAAATAAATGTTTAAAACCAGGGTAGCAGGATTGCACATTGAAGCGGTGGTGAGCAGATTCATCACTTGTGTTTTGCCATCTTTACAGTTTTAAACAAATGATATAGAGGAAGCAAATGAACAAGACAAAAACAATAAATGAAATTTATTACAACTTTTGTTAAATAATTTACACACAAATCCTGTTAACCCACTATTACTTGAATTGTAAGATTGTGGCAGTTGTAAGTCTCTCTGAATAAGTACAACAGGGAAATACATCAAAGTACTGGTATCTCAGAATTCAGGAGATTTTGCAGTATTTGTTACTTCTCTGATGTTTCTTTATCACTAACACCATGTTTAAAGTTTGCAAAAAATAAAGCAGCAACACAGTCTACATCAGAGGTCTCTTTCATATTGTCTTGTCTCCATGATACAGCAAACTATTGAGCTTGAAATGTTCTATTACTTTATATTGTCAGAGAAATTACTGGCATCATATTGCAGCATAAATTGTTTACGATTGTCTGATTAATGTAATGTATAGTGGAGACTAATCTTGTTCAGCAAGCAGAATATTTATTAATGGGGCCTGTTACTGAAAATGAGACACCCCTGACATACATCAACATTATGCAGGGAAAGCTGCTCATATTTAGTTTTTCAATGTTCTTTTTTTTCTTGATTTTATATTTATTGCTTTTTCTGTCACACACACACTGCTCAGTGTTTTGTGCAGTACCATGTCACTGAATTATTGTGTCTAAATTGTATTCATTGACAAACAAAATAACACATCCAGATAGCAATGTTAGATTGTTGCAAAACACGGCATGTAGTTACAGTTGGCATGAAAATGTGTTTGCCCTCTTCCTGATTTCCCTTTTTTTTTTTTTTTTTTTTTTTTTTTTTTTTTTTTTTGCATGTTTGTCACACAAGTGTTTTGGAACATCAAACCAATTTAAATATTAGTCAAAGACAACACAAGTAAACACAAAATGTAGTTTTTAAATGAAGGTGATTATTATTAAGGGAGAAAAAAATCCAAACCTACATGGCCCTGTGTGAAAAAGTTAAACATAACTATGGTTTATCACACCTCAGTTCTCTGTCTCTTGCCACACCCAGGCCTGATTATTACCACACCTGTTCTCAATCAGGAAATCACTTAAATAGGACCTGCCTGACAGTGAAGTACCCCAAACGATCCTGAAAAGCACATCATGCCGAGATCCAAAAAAATTAAGGAACAATTGAGAAAGAAAGTAATTGAGATCTATCAGTCTGGAAAGGATTATAAATCCATTTATTTAGCTATTTAGACTCCAGCAAACCACAATGAGAGCCATTGTCCACAAATGGCAAAGACATGGAACAGTGGTGAACCTTCCCAGCAGTGTCTGGCCGACCAAAATTACCCCAAGAGCGCAGCGACGACTCATCCAAGAGGTCACAAAAGCCCCCACAACAACATCCAAAGAACTGCAGGCCTCACTTGTCTCAGTTAAGGTCAGTGTTCATGCCTCCACCATAAGAAAGAGACTGGGCAAAAATGGCCTGCATGGCAGCGTTCCAAGATGAAAACCACTGCTGAGCAAAAAGAACATTAAAGCTTGTCTCAATTTTTCCAGAACACATCTTAATGATCCCCATGACTTTTGCGGAAAACATTCTGTGAACTGACGAGACAACAGTTGAACTCTTTGAAAGATGTGTCCCATTACATCTGGCGTAAAAGTAAAACAGCATTTCAGAAAAAGAACATTATACCAAAAGTAAAATATGGTGGTGGTAGCGTGATGGTCTTGGGCTGTTTTGCTGCTTCAGGACCTGGAAGACTTACTGTGATAAATGGAACTATGAATTCCGCTGTCTACCAAAAAATCCGGAAGGAGAATGTCCGGCCATCTGTTTGTGACCTCAGGCTGAAAGGAACAGGTTCTGCAGCAGGACAATGATCCAAAACACACCAGCAAGTCCATCTCTGTATGGCTGAAGAAAAACAAAATGAAGACTTTGGAGTGTCCTAGTCAAAGTCCTGACCTGAATCCTATTGAGATGCTGAGGCATGACCTTAAAAAGGCCGTTCATGCTAAAAACCCTCCAGTGATGCTGAATTACAACAATTCTGCAAAGATGAGTGCCCAAAATTCCTCCACAACGCTGTAAAAGACCCATTGCAAGTTAACGTAAACGCTTGGTTGCAGTTGTTGCTGCTAAGGGTGGCCCAACCAGTTATTAGGTTCAGGGGACCATCACTTTTCACACAGGGCCATGTAGGTTTGGATTTTTTTCTCCCTAAATAATAAAAGCCTTCATTTAAAAACTGCATTTTGTGTTTACTTTGTGTTTCGTTGGTTTGATGTTCCAAAACACTTAAGTGTGACAAACATGCAAAGAAATAGGAATCAGGAATGGGGAAAACAATTTTTTACATCATTATGTCTCAGGCATATATATATGTAAATGATTACATGTGTAGTCTGATTAGACACTGGGTCTTGCCAAAAGAGGGTGTAAAAGTGCCACTGCCCTATAAAAAGGCTCTCAGAGGCTAATTTTAGTTAACGTACCTCTTTGTTACTGCTAGACATGCCTCTTTGGCTCATTCAAAGACATTTTGCCCAGTTGACTTTGAGGATACACAGTATTAGACTGAGAGATACGGAATGGTTGTTTTGACACGTTGTCCACCATGTAGACTGTTCTGACCTAGGTGTTAGGAGCAGCGGTTCCATGAGGGCATGCACACACAGTTAACAGGGTCCAGCAGACCACCCATAGAGAGAAACATTTGATCTGCCGAGCAGCTCCCACAGTTTTGTTTCCCATCACCCAGACATAGGCACCTTCACTACATACCTCTGTCTCTGCCTGGACCATTTCTTTGCACTTGGCAGAAGGAACTTTGTTGTCATTGCACCCATTATGTGTCCTGCTAGTGACACCCAGCCACCGTCGCCTACGTTTGCAGTGGAGTCGTCTTGTATTGTCTTTAGCGATGAATCCAGGTTCTGTTTGGGATCCAATGATGGTCGGGTTCAAGTATGGAGGCCTTGTGGTGAGCACTTCAATCCTGCCCTTGCTGTCCAGTGACAAAATTCTCGAACTGCTGATGTGATGTTCTGGGGAGCCATGCATATGACAGCCAGTCACTCCAGGAGTGATACAAGGGACACTAACAAATAAGTGGTATGTGCAGGTCATCCTGTGGCCACGTCTGTTCCAACTGGTATTTTTCAGCAGGATAATGCTCTTGTGCACAAACAGTAAGGGTTTCCCAGGTGTGACTCCACCAGATTGTAACACTTGCTTGGCATGCCAAGCTGCCAGATTTATCACCAATCAAGAATGTATGCGACCAGCTAGGAGCTATAGATCCAGCTGCAACATCTGTGGTCAAACGTGCCACAGCATACCATACGGAACCTGTATGCCCAACTATATATCATCTTGTATCCAGGCTAGAGGCGGCCCAATAGGGTAGAGTCTCCTTTCTTGGGAATTGTACCTTATTTACACAGCCTTCCACCTGCACACACAAATACATGTTAGGAATGAGACTCTGGTTAACAGTCTAAGCTGCAGATAACAAGCATGTAGGAGGGCCAATCAGAAAGTGTTCTGCTCCACAATATTTACATTTACATTTACAGCATTTAGCAGACGCCCTTATCCAGAGCAACTTACAGTTGATACAATCTTACAACCCCTGGCAAAAAGTATGGAATCACCAGTCTTGGATGAGCACTCATTCAGACATTTCATTCTGTAAAACAAACTCAGATCAAAAACATGATACAATTATAAGGTCATTCCAAAGTGCAACTTGTTGGCTTTCAGGAAACACTCAAAGAAATGAAAGAGAAAACATTGTGGAAGTCAGTGAATGTTTACTGTTTTATTGGACCAAGCACAGAGGAAAAAAAAAAAAAAAAAAAAAAAAAAAAAAATATAGGATCACTCAATTATGAGGAAAAAAGTAAAATGGAATTCATTGAAAAAAAGATAAACAAAAGACCATTCAAAATACATCACTAGTATTTAGTGCACCACCCTTTGGCTTTTATAACGGCTTTCAGTGTCGGAGGCATTGGACTTGATGAGTGACAAACAGTATTCTGCATCAATTTGGTGCCATAACTCTTTTTGATACAGTGTTGCCAGATCAGCTTTGCATTGGTCGGAGGCCTTCTGTGGACCATTTTTTCAATTTGCCACCACACAGGTTTTTTTCAATTGGGGTTGAGTATTCTGGACTATTTGCAGGCCATGACATCGACTGAATGTCGCGTCTTCTCTCTTTCTCCAAGGAATTGCCGTCACTGTTTTTGCTCCTATGGCACGATGCATGTTCATCATTGGAAAATTATTTCATCACCTCCAAAACATCAGTTTCAACTGAAGGGATGAAGGGAACACGAAAACTGTTCCAAATCTCAATGTAAACTTGTGCATCGATAGAAGAATTAACCCACAGTCAATCTCCCCAGTGCCTTTGCCTGACATGCAGCCCCATTATATCATCAAGGACTGTGGAAATTGGTTGTTTTCCTTCAGGCAGGTCTTCTTCCATAAATCTCACTGGAATGGCGACACCAACAAAAGTTCACCAGCAATCATCACTTGTCCACATGCAGACCGTTGTCCACTGCAGATTCTGGACCTCATCACTTAAGAAACTGTCATCCAGTCAGCCACAGCGTCCATGATTTGGCCTCTCCTTAGCAAGCCCATTGCAGTCTGGTTCTTTTATTCTTTGATGTTTATATGGAGGGGTGGAGATCCAGGTGTCATGATTGCTCTCCTTAGCCCATTGCAAGTCTTGGTCTTTTATGTGTTAAGGTGTCCAATGATGCTTTTCTGTTAGCTTTCCGGTATTGTTGAAATCCCATTTCCTTTAGGCGATTTCTAACGATTCGGTCACATACAGTTGCTCCACCAGCTTCCTCCCATTTATGCTTCATCGTGTAGTTGTACTTTTTCGGTTTTCAAGACAAATGGCGCCTTAAGTTGTTTGTCTTGACGCTTTGATGTCTTTCTTTCTTTTCTTTGGTCTACCAGTACGCTTGGCTTTTAACAACCATTCCATGTCTGCTGTTTGTATTTGTGGTCCATATCTTGGATACAGCTGACTGTGAACAGCCCACATCTTTAGCAACCATGCATGAAGAGTTACCTTCTTCAAGAAGTTTCACAATCCTCTCTTTTGTTTCAAGAGACATTTCTCTTGTTGGAGCCATGGTTCTTGCCACTCCACTTCATCCAGCAGCCCTCCAAGGTGTCATGACTGCAGGTGTTTTTAACTGCAGACTAACAAGCAGATCTACTCTGAGGCAGGTGTCCATTTAGGGAAAGGAATTTGACTGGGTGTGTCCTTATTTTCTACCTCCAATTTGAGTGATTCCATACTTATTTCCTCAGAATTGAGTGATTCCATATTTTTTCCCTGTGCTTGGTCAATAAAAGTAACATTCACTGACTTCCACAATGTTTTCTCTTCATTTCTTTGAGTGTTCCTGAAAGCCAACAAGTTGCACTTTGGAATGACATTATTGTATCATGTTTTTGATCTGAGTTTGTTTTACAGAATGAAATGTCTGAATGAGTGCTCATCCAAGACTGGTGATTCCATACTTTCTGCCAGGGGTTGTACAATCCAAGCAATTGTAGGTTAAGGGTCTTGCTCAAGGACCCAACAGTGGCAGCTTGGCAGAGGTGGGATTTGAACCCTGGACTTTCTGGTTCTAGAACCCTGGACCTTCACAGTTCTGTAAATTCTATAAAGTACCACCATTCTGACTGTAAATTCTGACATATATATTCTGACGTTATTGAAGATAGGCTAAGAAGCAGACACTTAAGACTGTTCTGCCTCACCAAGTTTACGAATTCGAATTTCTGTGTTCCTCCGAGTGTAGGGGCAAGGCCTCTGGTAGTGCAAACAGACCAGGGGTACCCCCTTGTGACTGTCATCATGGAATAGTGTAGTGTACAATAATACAGCAATTGAATATAGCAGGCAGTGGTGGCTCAGTGATTAAGGTATCAGATTGAAGAATAAGGGTTCGTGTCCCAGCCCTACCAAACTACCACTGTTGAGTCCTTCAGCAAGGTCCTTAATCGTCAGTTGCTTGGATTGTACAGTATCTTGTAGGACTGTATCATTGGAAGTTGCTCTGGATAAGGTGTTGGCTAAATGTTGTAAATGTGATAATAACAGTAATCAGTATACATCACAATGCAATTATGGTGAATAAAGTTGAAAGCAAAAAGGCTGAATTATGGGACATACTGTTTATGTTGTAGGCCTATAAATTTTCATGACGCTTACACAACAACTATAGCAGATTCATGTAAGCCAAGATAAAACATTTAAATATACTGCACAAAAGTAATGCACTAAGCCACAAAAATCATTTTCGTTCGATTAAATACAAAGTTGAGGCTGTGGAGTTTGATTAAGCATCAAAGAGATAACGCAGAGAGAGAAGAGTATAAGAGAGAATAAATAAATAGAAGTTAAAAGACAAATGCCGTCCTGAAGTTACTGCAGGTGTATAAATATCCCTCTATATGAAAGGGGTTCGGCGAGCTGTATGTTACACTGAGACAAAATATGTCTCCGACCTTTGTGTCAACTCAAACTTTTGACCTGCCGCGTCTGGGGCTCGATCGTGGGAATGTGGAGCTTTATTTGTAGGAGGGACTTGACACACCTGCGCCGATTGGTCATACTTTTATTCGACGAGTGAGGTGTTTCTAACCTGTTAATCCTTCATCCAGATCTGATTTAGCACTGCAACCATGGAGGACGGATCTGGTGAGTGTACGCACCAGCAGCAGTTGGAAATCTCTCTGGATACGGTGTCCACCACCGGAGAGGATGAGAGCCCCAGTTTGGATCGCGGCACGGAGCTGAAAACAGCGGAGAAACCGCCGTATTCCTACGTGGCGCTGATTGCGATGGCCATCAGGGAGAGTGAGGAGAAGAAGCTCACCCTGAATGGGATCTACCAGTTTATCATGTCCAAGTTTCCTTACTACGAGAAGAACAAGAAGGGATGGCAGAACAGCATCCGACACAACCTCAGTCTCAATGAGTGTTTCGTCAAAGTGCCTCGGGAGAGCGGCGGAGGAGGCGGGGAGAAGAAAGGCAATTTCTGGACTCTCGATCCCGCTTTCGAAAACATGTTCGATACAGGAAACTACCGGCGCCGGAGGCGCGTGAGGAGACCTTACCGATCTCCTACTTTACCCTACCCACCATCACCTGTGAACTTCACAGACCCCTTTTACTTCCACGAGTCTGTGTACTGGCAGAGCCCGCTGAGCGCATGGAGCGTCCCGACGGGTTCAGGTTACGGCTTCCAGCACGCACACAGCAGCGGGAACGTGCGTCCGTCTTCCCCGAACACCTACGCCAGCTCACCCGTCACTTATTACCCCAGTGCCCATGTGCACCCGTCCTACGGATCATACCAGTCATACCAGCGGCCCCCACACGCACTGGCTCCCCACAGCGGGCGCACGCTGTGCGGCATGGCCGCTCCGGAGAGCCCGGGTGGGAGCAGCATTCCCATCGGTAACTACGCAGCGCAGCATCCGTACAGTCAGGCTGAGCTGGACCACGGCTTCGACTGAACTCGTGTTGAAATGACATCAGATGATATCAATGAAGTCAGAGATATGAGAGATTCATGCGTTTTTCTGCTCTGTTCCTGAGTCTATCGAGTTGGTCAGACACGCGAACATCGAGACTTGATGACTGAAAGTGAAATGACAAATGCTGCAGCTACACCGCTGATTTGCTCTAATGGTTTGACTCCAGTTTTTGGCAAATATGTAAAAGTTTACAAAGTATTAGATAAAGTTGTAAAACCCACACCGTATTAGCAGAAGTTTCTCTATTTTCAATAATCAGAGTTTTGTTACTTTTGTTACCCTGTTTGGGTATAAAGTAGGCTATGTGCCACAAATAACATTTAGAATACTGTTTTTTTAGGCTGTATATTTATTGTTTTGGTTTTTACTTTTACGAATTTCTTGTTTATATTTAGTTCAGCTTTTTGTGTCATTCGCAAAAGATGTTAAAAACGTTGCTTAAGGTTTGTAATTCGTTCATTTAAAAAGACTTACTCAAACGTCAAGTCACATTTTGTAACATGTTAGCTTTTATAATAAAGAGTTTGACTGAGCTATGACCTGCTACTCTGCTGTTGCCCATGGCGAGCGTAGAAAGCCTTGAATTTCAATCTGCAGTAGTCGTATTTATAGCCTAGTTAACCCTTTCCGTCCTGAATTTATTTTAACGAAACAAAAACTAGGCTATTTCACTGCATTAGCTACTTAATTCGGGTTAGACAGCTATAACTCCCAACTAAAGTTGATTTAAATAAGTAAGGTTTTATCATGCATTTGATGTAAAAAAATACTGAGATAACGTAAAACAGGTATTTGTGACAGTAGCCTGACTCCGTTTGGTATCGACAGAACTCTAAGGCTTAAATGAAGATCAGTGGTTTTCAGTTAGAAACGTTTTAGATATCTGGAACAGTTCTCTCCTTGACATTCTGGGTCCAGACAATAAAATACATGTTCAGTCAAAACCGTTTCTGTGGCTGTTTCAGGCTCTGAAAACATTTGGGGAAAAACAGGGTCATCTTTAACACATTCTGCTACAGGTAAATGTAATGATTAGTGACACATCCAGTGTGGTGTAATGAGGTAATACGCGCCCTCTTGTGGTGATATAGATGAAGTACTTGTACGTAAATTTCAAAATTGAGTTGAAATAAATACGAGTTGTCAGTAGGCCTATATGAGGGCCACATTTTTGCCTACATTGACTGGCAACTGTATTATAGATGACTACCATGTAGGATCACTTGTTTGTAGTTATATAGATTATGCCTGTAACTCAGTGGTTATGTAAAATTTGTCTGCTCCTTTTTAACCACATCCATCAGTAGACACTGATACTGTGGGCTGATATTATTTGGGTGGTGGCTCATTCTAAGCCCAACAGTAAAATTTGAATGAGTTAATCTGCAGCATTGGTGTACAGAAACTTGCAATTACAACACCTGGCAGAAATTATGGCATAACCACATTCATGTTCAAACAAATGTGTTTAATATCTGAATATTCATTTATAATATATGAATATTATTTTAATTGATGGTACATTTTTCCAGATTCAGCAGAGGACTAAATTAGGGAATCACTCAGGGATATGCTGAATTATTGAATCACTCAATCCAAATGAAAAATTATATTTGAATTTTTAAAAAATGGTCCATGACAAGAAAGCTGATCTCCCAACCACTATTTAAAGTTAGAGCCAGCTAGATGTACAATATTGTTTGCATTAGTGAGGTCCATACCTCAAATAATTCAGGCTGGCATAAAAAGCAGAGGAAGAGCAACAAAGTACTGATTGTGATTTTCTTTGGTTGACAGTTCTATACTTTGTTCCTGTTGAAATATGCCATTGAATACAATAATAAAATTTAATTTGTTTGAGGCACGCTTCAGAAAGCTAGAATGTTCAGCTATTAAACTATTTTTATGTCATATATGTGATTTGTTTATTAAACAGTGAAATAAAAAAAAAACTGTGCACGTCATCTTAGTGTGGCAATACCATAATGTTTTACCACTTACCACTTTACTACCTGCTGATAAAATGCCAAACCTAAGTAGGTCAGTAATTGTTAAGTGTAAGGACGGCCAGTGGTGTCTAAGTGACCACAAAACTGTGAGTTCCATCCCTGGGAATGCCAGATAATCACTACTTGCCCAATGAACAAGGCAGTACATCCTTAAGTACTCAGTTACATGCTTAGTGTGTACTCTGCTTCAATACCCTTAATAGGTCTATTTCAAGAGTGGGTTGGTTTTGAGGCAAATGCTGGTGTTAGTTGATTAAGATTAAATACATATTTAAATACACAATTTAGATATATGTGTATTATGTAAAGACTGCTTAGTCAGTGATGTCTGAAAGATTATGTTCTCTAAATAGGCTCGTGGTTAAGTTAGAGGAGGTAGCCTAGAGGTAATATTGGAAATGAACACCCTGAAGCCCTACATACAAAAGGTTTGCCATTGCAGCCGATAGGAAGAGGGCCAGCAGTGACTGTGTCTGCTGTTCATGACATTTGTGTTATGTCCCTTGTTAAAATCTGGCTGTGTGGGTAATTTGGGGGCAAAACATTTTATTATAACTTTCTTATGTGGAAACTTCTGTGTATTAAACGGAAAGCATTAATGACATTATACGCATATTGATAAAATGGAAAGGGCACTTTTTAAATCGTTATTTCACATAGAAAATTGACTGTCACGTCCATGCCTTATGGGTGCACAATGTTCCCAGAGATGTCTGTCCTGTAACTTACTTTCTCGAGGAGTTTGTCTCTATATGCCCAGCAATAACGAGTGAGGGGATGAGGGAGAGTGACTAAGGGCGGGGTAGTGAGGGATGGGGGTGGGTGAGTGAGTGGGGGTGTAAGGGAGCTTTATTTGACTTGGAGTTTCTGTTCTGCACACACACTTCCTGTTTTCACCAGCTGCAAGCTATTCCTCGCTGAGCAGTGTTCATGCTTAACGCTGGGGTCTTTAGTCTGCAATATGTCTCGTTTATATTTGTACCATCACAATTTCTGTGTATATGGATTAAACATGTCTGGTATAGCATTTGATGCTCTTAGTTGCTTATGTTTCATACAAATACAGTAATGACGGCTCTGGTTGCAGGCAGTAATGTAAACTGAATATGTCAGGTGAAAACTGGTATGATGGTTGAAAGCGGCAAACTGAATATATAAAACAAACCTAAAGTCAATCCACAAGTAAATGTGGATAAACTATGTCATGGTTACAGATTCTGTTCAGTGAGGATACACTCTAATGGCTGTGGTCATCTGAGGTTAGTCTGGTCCCAGCCATTTTTGTGCATTCTCCTCGGGTTACATATGAAAACAGAACTGATTTGTATTGTTATAAAGAGTGTAGCGGTGTGGAAAATGGGGCAAAATACATTGTGAATTATTATATATTTAAACAAATTTCTCAGTATACTATTAAGACATTGTGTTGTTTAGGTTTTCCAAAACAAGGCCTTCATATTATGAATACATTATTCCTTAACGAAGAATATGAGGGAAAAAATGATACAGTCTGTACAAGAAATGGGTGTTACTCTGCAATCATCTACTTTTATTGGGAGTTACAATGGAATTCTAAAAGCACTGGCACCTGATTATAATCAGAAAAAAGAGTATCATGATGATAACATATCACTAGTGTGAGAATGTCAACTTCTGCATTACATGCTTTATGCAAACTCAGAAAATCATTCTTGCATCAGCAGTTAGTTTACTGGAATTCTACCACAAGAGTAAAAACGGTCACTGTGTGTGTGTGTGTGTGTGTGTGTGTGTCTTTTATCTAGGGTCACCCTCTCTATGGGCCCATAGTCATAAACTACAAGCAGTGGTTTCCAGAAATATAACTAAAAGATAAATGAACACAATTCTGTGAAAGTTTGTACATGAACAGGGCAAACCTGACAATCATAAGTTAATGGTTCAAGTCCTGCATATGTTCACCAAGGCTGGTGAGAGGACCAAGATCTCCTGATTAATTTAAACATGCACCATCCACATGGATTGGGCACGTTACATTAGAATCATATACAAATAATACACGTGTACAATTAATAACAACGACTATATTAAATCAAGTTTCCTGAAACATGGCAGGAGAAATGCTGGCCGTTACAACTTCATCAAACCGTACACCGACGCTTACCATTCAGTTTCTGTGAGTTGTAGGGATTATCACCAATGTGTGCACCTTTGTGAAAAACGTAAACAGTAATGTATAAACTTACTTACGGCAGAACGTTAATTGTAACTGTATAAGATTTGAGCATAAACGAGAAAAATAAGTATGTGCTCATCGAACGAATGCAATAATGTTACAAACATTGCGACAGAAACCCAGGCAGTGTGTAGTTTCATTTTCAGTCGCATTTCTAAGACGGACCCTAACAGGGCGGAACGCATGTACCGGGTTAGCCTGTCACTTCCCCACTTTTCAATCAGTAAAGATAACTGGAGCAGTAAGTGACACACATCAGCGACACGACGAATCCATTTTTGGAGGAATTTGGCAAACTCTGGCGTCTGAGGATCAGTCCGACATTTCAGAGACTAAAAAACATTCCGTTTCGATCGGACCGCGAAAATACCGTTGATATTTTAACACCATGGACTAATCAAGCAAGCGGCGAGGCTCGTACAGGCAAGGTGACACAGTTTAATTCTCATCCCTGTTCTGTTTCTCAGACCAGTGTTAAATCAGTCAGGCCGGGTTTTGTCCTTGTCTCTGACGCACGAAGATTGGCGGTTGATTTTACTAAACTGTCTCTCATCGTCGTGGGTTAGTTTATTGCACATGCAAGTAACTCAGAAATAGAAATGTAATGTTGTGGTGCGGGTTTTTGTCGATCTGCTGCTGGTATGTCCGAAATACGCCACATGTTTGTGATCGGGGACCTCTGGCCGGCTGTGATGGCTGTAACGTTGTACAGAGTCTGAGAAAGTCAGATCACTGAATCACAAAGAAATATGTGTGCATGGCTGACTGTGGCACTGTGTCCATGTAAGCCTCACTTGGTTCTGTTAATGTTTGCTACCAAATACTAATGACCATGAGTTAACGATAGTAGAATACATAATGATTCGTTGATCATTTGAGAGACATAGTTCGGTTATTAATCACAGAACTATGTTTGTCGATAATGTGCACAGTCAGAGAAATATAGGCCTACTGTTTGGATTCAGACGGTTCCCCAGAATATATAACTAAATGTATCTTATTGTCAAACTTTGTATGGTAACTGATTAGCAATGTAGCTACACTGCATTCACTTTCCTATGCGAGTAGCTTATAGTTTTTTGTCAATGGGAGCCTTGCTTACACTTTTGGACTAATATAACACATTGCTACCATCCAGGATGAAGCACTTGTACACTGAGAGTATGACCTTCAGTGTCTGCTATATATTTCTGCTTCTTTCTCAGAGCTACATACCCGCTGAGTATAATCTAGACTTTTAGTATGCTGTATTTGAATTGTTGGTTCACTGGTTTGTATCAGGATGAGAGATGTTGCTTGTTGTGAATGTTTGCCAACACCAATGGCTGTTTGTTTTGAGCAGTGCGGCTGCCCGTAGATGAACGACCTGTACCATGCCGCCAGGGCTTTACCATGATCTGCAGGATGTGTGGGAGAGGGAGGGTCGGGAAGAGGTCACCATGGAGTTCCTCCTGCCAACGGGCATCTACCTCAGCTTTCCCGTTTTGTGCAGTGACACCATCGCCACCATTAAAAAGGTAATAAAGGTTGGGAACTAATCAAAGAAATAATCATTGCTTATTATAAAAGTCGTCCTTGGATTATGTAAATACAATTATCGTAGACTGGTGCCTGATAAAATATACTGAAACATTTCTTGCAGTATTCAAGTTTTTGTATGAAAGCTGATACTCCACTCTTTCAGTGCTTGTGAGATGGCTAAAGATAGTTTAAAAGCCCTAAGCTGGTCGTTGCAAACATTAGTAAGATTAGTTTTTTAAATTTACCAACATCATTTCTAAACCTTTGTCCTTATTAAAAATACTAGAAACGATAAATATCAATGAATTCGTGATTTGGAAACTCTACGTCTTCCTGACATCCCATAATAGGAAGCCGGCTATCAAAATGCTAATAATGAAACAAGATTAGCTTGCATTGGATACTAGTAGATAACTATGAGATTTCAGTATAAGAATATTTATTTGCATTTGTGATTGTCTAAAAAGTGATGTTAGACTTCTGTTTAAATGCATTATTTATAGTTTTAAATGACTGACATGTACAGAAATATGAATATTAACTTTAACCAGTGTGTAAATATCATACATTACCTGAGTGCTGATTCTAAACATTTTGAAAAGGCAAGTTTCCAGCCATTTAGTTACTGTAGGAAATGTAGGCAATTCATAAGCACTGATTTCATCATAAAGCATAGTGTCTGTTCCATGCAGTTACTATAGAATAAGCCTTAAGTTTGAGGAAAATAGATAAATATCTAGAAGTTATAAAGAAACATTTTGAAGTGCAAGGGATTAAAACAACAAATCTCAGTGCACTAAATGCTCTCATGTTTCATACTCTGTCTTTACATCCAACGTGCTCCTGACTAATTGATGAGGTTATGTGCTCACTGCAAACTACATGCAATAGTAGGTGTAAAAAGGTACATTCTTGAAACTGAACATATTTAAACTTGAGTTGTAACTAGCTGAGCATGTTTCAGATGGTGTGGATGAACGCCCGGAATGAACCTCTCTTCAACGTCCTGAGTGATCCCGATGCCTACGTGTTTACCTGCATCAACCGGACGGCCGAGCGAGAAGATCTGGAGGATGAACAGCGGCGTCTATGTGATGTGCGGCCTTTCCTGCCTGTCCTGAGACTGGTGGCGCGTGAGGGAGACCGTGTAGAGAAACTGATCAACACGCAGATCAGCCTGCTCATAGGAAAAGGTTGGTTCTCTGTCTTGCAGCCACAACACAGGTTTCTCTCTACCATCTTGTAGCTGTTGCTCTGAACTCACAGATAGACCAGTCCTATTCTGTCACTGTTGAAATATTGTGACTCCATTAACATGGTAGAGCAAGACAGCACAGTGTAAGCAGAGTTACCCAGTAAGACGTGTGACATCATAAATAAACCCTGTTTTAACCAATTCATGCATAATAAAACATGTTTGACTGCAATATTAATGTAAAGCTAGCTAACTGCCTTTTATTATGAACCTTGGTGCATTAAATCCTCCATTCATGTTTTAAACCACTACGTTTGGAATTTCCTCATCGAAGACCTGAGACTTATTGATTTAGGCTGATTTAAAAAGAGGTTTTAACTCATTCTCCAGTTGGCTTTTACGTAGGTATACATACACTAATGTTTTGGTTTTAGTTGACCTAATTCTGATTTAGTCTGCTTTTATTTGATTTTAAGGAGCTTTAATTTTATTTATGTTTATTGAAGGTGGTTGTTTACTGGTTTATACTTTCAATTTTTATGTTTAATTAACGTTTTAATTAATCTTTTAATGCCTGTTTACTTTCTGGTTTTATTATACGCTGCTTTAATTAGCATTTCAATTCGTTTTACATCCTTTACAATTTTTTAACTGTTTTATATATGTGAAAAATGCTTTTAAAGTCAGCATTTTTCTGAGGTTTTATTACTAGCCACCTTCAGGGAGAGGCTTTCCCCCAATATGGACTGGGTACTAGGTACTGTCTATATTTGGAAAGTGGCTTTATATTAGGTATTTTTGAACAGTCCATGTCTTTGAAAATGTAAAGGCTGGTGCGCGTATTTTTGAAGTGTCCATCTATTTGGAATAAGAATGGTGGCCTTATATTTGTTAATGTGTTTATGTATATGGACTCTGATTTCTACCTAGAACATCAGTGAGTAGGACGAGTGTTCCTTGAACGGTATGACTAGATTGAAATTGGAGTTTGTCAGTGACAGTTGTATTCATTCTTTTAATTAGGGTTATTTTTATTTGGTTCTCATCTGCACAGCTGCTTCAAAGAAAGGTGCTGTATAAATAAAGATATTATTATTATTGTTATATTTGGAACCCATCACAGTGCAATTTTTCCTGCTTCTCAGCAGACACAGGCATTTCCATTTAGATACATAAGAGAAACAAAGTAGGTAAGACCTGAAAAAGGCTAGACTGCTTATTTATGAAGATATGTATACTTCTTTATTTTGAGCATAATTGTAGCATTTAAAAGCTATTCTTAGTTAATGTGCCTGCAAAATATATGCCATGTTCTGATTTGCAAATATATGCATGTAGGCGTATGGTATTCAATGTGAAAAGGGTTTCGTGTCTGTTTAATTACATACAGTACTTTTACTGGATACAGTTTACTGTACATGTGATACATAAGTACAGAGAAAAACACATGATTGTGCTGAATATGATTAGGCTGTTATCAAGAAGTGTTCTTTTCCTGAAAAAGATTTGGGACTACTTAACCATGGCTGTAAAGCTGACTCTTGCAGAGATTTGGGTTCAAGTCCCAGTGGTCTTTTGCAACTGGGTCAGGCATCACACAGACATAATTGACCATGTCAGAGGGAGGGGAGACCCAGTCCTGGAACAGCGACCACGTCAAAGATGTGAATGATGGACTGGTACCCCGTCCAGGTTTAGGGGCTAGAACCTCTGCAACCCCCAACCAGCATACATTGGGGCTAAATTGTGAAAATAACCTAAATAAATAATGAAACTGATTCCTAACAGAATGTACATTTACTCTGAGTAGGTATTTGATGGTGGTATCTCTGTCCTGTACATGTAGGTCTGCACGAGTTTGATACACAGAAGAACCATGAGGTGAATGAATTCCGAATAAAATTGCGTTCCTTCTGTGAGGAGAAAGCTCATGAAAGGCAGATACTGACATGGTATCAGTGGATGGAATACAGCTTTCCCTGTGACTTGGAGCCATTCTCTGCAGTGGCTCAAAGGGGGAAGTCACTCAGCATTAAGAAGATCTTTATCAACGTCAAGTTTGAGGCCAGTGAGGTAGGTTGATGTATAATGCAGACACTTTTTTGTTTTATATTACATCCCCATTGTGGTTCAATTGTTTGACCAGCACTGATATCATATAGGGTGACTTTATAGGGTGTGCAGCACACTGTGGGTCTATCGTTTTTTATTTTTTTCAAATGATATTAACATTCAGATGTTGAATGACTGATGTTTCACATGCAATGTGAGAACACATTTCTGCTTCGTTTCACATGCATGTGGGTTTCCATCTCAAATCACAAAATCCTGGAAGATTATTCTACTGAATAGCATGTTGTAACTTTTAAGAGTGGTGGTGTTTATTAATAAATCTTTTAAACGCTTGACTTCTTTAAGGCAGCTGAGGTTAGTCTGGATGCAGTTTTTGCTCAGCAGAGTGTGACTGCATCAAGAACAGAGTGTTCTAAACGAGGGTTTTCGAAAACCCATTCAATTACACATATTTGAAAAACGTGTCAAACATCACCTGCAAGTCTGTGAACTTTCATTTGCATAGGCAATACTGACATCATAGTAGTCTTATCTAGGTTCTAGATTTTCTTGTGGCACATGTGTGTGTAACTTCTTTTAGTATTGAGCGTTCCTAATTTTAGAATGACATATTTTGAACATCAAAACATCTGCACTTGCATGTAGGACTCGGTGACCCGAATTTCCAAACAGAGGGATTGTGTAAGGTAGCAGCATATTTATACAACAACACATTGCTTGTGAATCCCCCACCTACACTGCTTGCACCTCGAACTTTGTATTTCTTCTGTACAATAAGACTGAGGCAGACTGAGAGTGTGTTTGTCAGGGAAAAAGTCCGGCGTATACTCTGCTTTGCATGCCAACTAATAACACTAGAAGCATATCAAACTCTCAACTGTCTTTCTCTATAAAAACACCGTGCTTTACGAACATTTTTAATATTAAGTTCTCATAATAATAATTATTTTCAGAGCAATACATCAGTGACCGTAAGTGATTTTTAAAGCGTTATAGGATGCACAACTAAGGATGTCTGTGATATGTGTATTTATTGAGGTGGGTGCATTTAATCACAAGCTCCACCTTTGAAAGGTTTAACTCTGTTTGATTGGATACCAAGTGGTACGTTTGTGCATGTACCTATTCTGAGTCATGATGATGATGTTTTGCTGTCTAGAGCTGTAAAAGCAATTGTATTTAATGGTCATATAATGTTAACTTTTATACATTTGTATTGTATAATATAATTAATACTTTAGTTGATGTGTAATTGGTGTTAGACTAAAATAAACTCCCATGATCCCAGTGTTGCACATAATAATCATAACTTTAGCCTACACTGCCCCATGGCAGTCTTCTATGAGAAGAACAGGTCGTTTTTTTTGCTGACTCAAAATGACACAATGCAATGTAACTGATATGAGCAAAGTAATTTTTATGTAACTTTACTCAATAGGGAGCAATTATTGTGCAAACCTGCCTTATTGTTATTTTGAAAGAAACTGTATATTAATAGACCTCCTCACTGTTCCCCTGTAAGGAGAGCTTTGTACTGCAGTTGGACCCGCAGGACTTGCCTGTGGTTCTCATGCGCAGTGCGCTCAAGAAAAAGGCCACAGTGTTTCGGTCAGTAAAGCAGGAGAGGCCAGAGGACTACACCCTGCAGGTCAACGGCAGGTGGGAGTTCATCTATGGGAAATATCCACTGTGCCGCTTTAAGGTCAGTTCTTTTTTTCATTAATTTAGTGTATTTTTGTTTAAATTCTGAGGTTTACAGATAAGAGGTGTTGTGTGAGATTGTTCTGGAAATAAGTTGTATGGTTCACAAAGAAAACAGAAGTTCAGAGTTGCATACACAGTTAACAATTTATAAAGAAAGTTTAAATAAAAGGACATTTTGTGAAAATGAATTTGTGTAACTTCACACTTATTATCCCTGACCACAAAAACATGATTTTAGACTGGTTAAATCATCTTGTCTGGCTGATTCAGGTTTGGAGCAAATTATTTGTTAGGGCACAAAACATAAAAAAGGTCACTGTGACATCAATATTTAAAACTTAAAAACTAAGAACTAATCATTTTGATGCTCAAATGATTATTTCATTTGTGAATTTGCTATGCATTAGTTAGTAGTTTGTTAGTTAATAAAATACACTACGTAACACCATGGTACATTTTGACATGTTGAATTGTCTTTTAACTTTTACTAGCAGTTTGCCCGTTTGTTAGCCAGTCTGCTAACTTCCCAAATCACATACTGTGTGGCTAATGATGACGTTCATTTGCTTAATGCTCATAGTTTGGGATGAAAATGGTGTGTGTTTTATTTCATTTCTGGTTTATTTAAGCACTTCTGTAAAGTCACTTTGGAAAACAGGATCTACAAAACATAAAAGCCATTATCATTTGACAGTTTTGGCTACTTTAAAAATATATTACTATGCATATGATGATCCAAATTGTGAGTCAAAAACTGAAACCCACTTGGGTCTTATGATGAATGCAAGCTATTGGAGTTTACTAGCAGTTCACTTTTTCAGTCCTGAATTTATGTTAACGAAGCGAAACGAATTTCTGTGCAGTACGTTTTTTAAAGGATCAATATTGAAAGCTCTGGTTGACACAGACAGTTGTTTTTTTGTGTGGCAACAGATTTTGTACGCCGACTCCATTTGACATCAGCAGTACTGAAAGCGTTGTTACGCTTCTGACCTGCTTTTATGGGATATCAGGAACATTTCCAACTTGCACATTCATTAATATTTATAGATGGTATTTTAGGTAGATTCAATATTTCACAATTAAAACCAGCCATTGTAAATTTCATAAATGACAATATTGCAGAAACATTGACATTCCTTAAATTAAAAATGACTGGTTTTAATAAACAAAAGTACATATACAGAATTGTGAAACACTGAAAATAAAAGCAAGGTTAAAGTACCTATGATGTGCTTTTCCCATTACAATAATCTCATTTTTCACCTACAACATCTCCTCCATCAACAGCTGTTACCATTCTCAAGGGGTGATTGCTAGCAAGCGCTTCCTTTTTAGCCCCTGTCACTTTTTAAACTGAAGGTCACGCATCGTCATTGGTAGCTCAGCAAACTTGGAGGAAGAAGCTGATAGATGGCTGATGTTGGCTAGTGTGCATTTACAAATAAATGATACAGAAATGCCATTCCCTCAACTCTGAGACATAATAATCATGCTTTCTAGGTTTTGCAACCATTACTGGCTCTGAAATCTTCACGGCTCAAGTTCATTGTGTCTGAATGATTGGTAAACTCATTTCTCAAGAGCCAAAAGTATTAAAAAACCATCAATTTGAGAAAATTAGCTAAGCACGTTTTGTTCCTCTCTTCTGTCCCTAGGAAAAATGTGAAGAGGTCATTTTGATCCGGACTTCATTAATCTTGTTAGGATTCTGTTTTCTGCTCTGCCTTAAGAACTTATTCCGATTAGAATGCCTAATTAAAATGATGCTGTAATGACAGCCTTTTCAAGCTTGCGTCTGTTTTTACTTGCCTGGTCGTGCTGAGGCAGTTGTTGATCTCGAAACTGGCAGTACCTGCAGAGATGAGTCATCCACCTATAGTAGGCTTTTAAAAGTCAACTACTGAGAGTGTAATGTGATTTGAAGTGCATTACACTAACTAAATGAAGATGCTGCTGGTTGTGATGCTGATGACTGTGGTCCTGGTCCTGACAGACCCGTCTGTCTTTGCTCTCACAGACCCCCCTCCTCCCCAAATGTCATTCAGCGTAGAGTGCTGGATATTCTCAATCAGCAGGCTTTTTGTTTGAGAGCATAATTTCCAGTTTTGTCTTGCTGCCCTGGTCCATTCATATTTACACTGGATTTCTGTGTCTTTTCAGTACATTTTCTCTTGTTTGGCTGGAAGCCTGACTCCCTATGTAACCGTGGTGCATCACTCGACTATCACCAAGTACCAGGAGGAGCAGGGTGGGATGAGTAACCAGGTCTGCAAAAGCCGGTCACAGTCCAAACCACCTCCTCTGCCTCTAAAAAAGGTGAGAAAGGGTTTTAACACCAGGGCCAACCAACTGATAACAAGGAGCCTTCTTCCTCTTCTTACTGGTGTCACAAACACTGACCATCTGAGATGTTGCTTAACATTGTATTACATGCAGAATCCTGTTTGTTAAAGTTTATCTGCTTTAAGCCTGTGGACCCCACAAGTCATGATTGTTTTTTTTCTTCTGCACTACCTTTACTACCACGCTGCAAAAATGTTAAGTGAGTGCTTTGAGCAACATCACAGAGAGTTCAGGGTGTTGACTTGGTCTCCAAATTTTGAAGATTCTCAGGCTGTGGGATGTTCTGGACAAACATGTTAAGGGATCTGCTGCTAATGTCTTGGTGAAAGACACCACAAGACATCTTCAGACGTCTTCTGGAGTCCATGCCCTTGATGTGTCAGAAATTTGGCGGCACAAAGGGGAACCCACAGAATATTCAGCAGGGAGTTTTAATGTTATGGTAGATAGGTTAAAGTGTTGCATGTCTCGACAGGAACTAGAGGTAACTTAGCTTTGTGATTTTCTAAAACACAGATATAGTTCCATTAAAACACCCATGACCCATTTGGAAATGCTACATTAGGACAAGGGTGATTAGATACAGAATTGATTGTCATCCTTGGAAGTGATGAGCGGTGGTCTCACATTTTGGGAAGGAAATATCAGTTGTTGTGAAATTTTAATAAATGAAATATTGCTAGAGTTTTAATCTCACCCAGCCTTGTGTTACACAGAAACCTCACAGAAGCAGAAATGTGTTCTCACATTGTTAGATAGATACCACCCAGAGCTTGCTCCTTCCAGTGAGAAACTGATGAATTACCAAGTTTTAATAATGATTTAAATAAAACATTTTGTCATTTTGTTTTCCATTATAGTCAATAGTGGTGCATTATTTTAGACATTTTAATATGGCACAATTAAAGTTGACACTATGTAACATTAGTCTGTAATGGACTCAACGTTTAAGAAAAATCCTGGCAATTATAATGGTGGTGTAAAATAATTTTGAAAATTGTGCAATAATATCGTCCCCATATACTTCCAAATAGTAATGTGGGATTGATTATAAGTTTTGGAATATCCATTTTCAACAAAAGTTCTAGCTTACTTTGTATGATCTACAGATAAGATATTATTTATAGAAAATAAATTGAAGTCTCATCATAGACGGTGTGTCATGTGGCTGTTATTTTTGACAGTAGATATTATGAATGTGCCACGTTCTGTGTTTTTGTGGACAATATTTTAGATTTAGAGGTTTTACGTACTGCCAGGTCACAACGCGAAAATGGCTTCTATTGCTGTGAGAGCCCAGTATTCTGATTAATGGCCAGTGTTAGTATTTAAATGTTCTCAGTGTAAGGAGTAAAAGTATAGTATGTTGTATGGTTGACTTTTGTTATAATTGCATTCAGTTTCATGCTGTGATAGTTCCTCTTTGTGGTGTTCTGCAGTTTTGTTTTCCCACTAATTAGGGGAAAAGGTTCTCTATACAATTATCTCTTGGGCCAGTGAAAGGAAATGACAGTAAAATGTGATTGTTATATAAGGGTTCTATGCTTTACAAAGCAAATAGTGAAATCAGAAATTATGAGACTATGCAAAAATGCAGTGTTCATTGAATTTTGTTCTCTGTGTTGTCTTTCACCAGCAAAACACATTGTCACTGTGGTCCATACATGAGCCCTTCTGCATTCACCTTCTGCATGGCACTCGAGTCAATGCCGACGAGAGCATGAAGGTACGTGTTTATTCATGTTTATTTATTGTAAGTAGGATTCTGTTGTGGTTGTTTATCTTGCTTCTAACTGTAGCAAGCAGCAAGGGGTGAAATCATGAAGTGTGGTCATGTGACCCTGACCACATATTTCCCATAATTCAACAGAAGCGGTTGAGTAAAACATCAAAACAGGAAGTGGGGAGTGACTATCTGGCTTTCAGCACTCTCTTGGACCTAGATTCTTAGAAAAGGACAGCAGTGTTGCTTACACTCGCCACTTGCATTGCTCTTTTTTTTTTTCTTTTTTTTTTTAGCTTGTCATTAGAAGTGATAAGTCATGTGAGGTTGTTTCACTTGATTAAAAATTGGTAGGGTTATTCTGGTACTTCATGTCTTTAAAATGACTTGATTCTTGTGAAAATAATTGATTAATTGTCATGAAAATATGAGTCATCAAATCACAGGATTTAAAAACATTTTGTAAGTGGCTCCGGATAAGAGCCCCTGATAAATGTAAAGTTAAGAAGAAGTGCTTGAATACTTGTTGAATACTTGAGAGCGAAATTGGACAAGGACTAAATAAAGCTAATTGGTACTATGCCTCTAGTGCCTGTTGCTTTCCGGATGTTTCCCCCATGCCTTCTGATTTGGCTTGTCATACAATTACCAGGCTTGTCTGTTGCTGCCAGACATAAATTCTTTCTGTTTGCTTTAGAGGGAACCCATGTAAATATTTCCTGCTTCGACTTGTGGAGTTTTTTCTAGTGTGGTTAATGATCAACTTGGTGATGTTTAGTACAATTTGTGTCACTCAATATTCATTCATTTTTTTTAAGCACAATTCTGCCTTCATGCAAGGCAAGGCCATTTTGTTTATATAACACATTTCATACACGAGGCAATTCAAAGTGCTTTAGAGATAAAAGAAAATAATTAAAAAGAATACATAACATTCTGTTGCAATCACAAAGTAAAAATACAAATTGATTCTGAAATATTATTAAAAATAAATTAGAGAAATGACTATAAAGTACAGTAAAAACACAGTACTGAAACTGGGTAAACAAAATGTATTAAATATTGACACTTCTGAGCTTCCCAAACAGTCTCATAAGTAACATAAAAGCTGAATGCTCCTCCTTAATGCTTAGTGTTTGCCTTAGGAATGATTAGCTGACTAGTTCCTAATGACCTGAGAGTCCTGCTGACTGATCTTGTTAAACCATATCAGACAGATATGAGGGTCCCATTCAGTGATTTGTAGATACTAAATAGAACCTTGAAGGAAATTCTGTAACAAACTAGTAGCCAGTCTAAAGATCTACGAATCCATTCCATTCCTCTGGTTCTACTGTGGCAGCTGCATTTTGCATCATATCTTTTTGGGAACTCGGATTAGGATACCATTACAGTCAATTCTTCCAGCATGAGTTTTAAAGTGATTAAAGTGAGCTTGAAGGTCTGAAAGCACCAAGGTTGTGGAACTGTTCTTTTGATTTGAGGGTTCATTTCTTTATTCTTCATTTTCTCACTCATTCATTCACTCACCCAGGCAGTTCAGAAATTCTTGTTATCTGTGTACTGGCCTTATTGTGAAGGATGCGTGCTTGTTTCTCCTCAGCTGGTGGTACAGGCTGGTCTTTTCCATGGTAGTGAGCTTCTCTGCAAGGTGGTGACCAGCACTGAGGTCAATGTGTGTTCAGACCCAGTATGGGATCAGAAGTTTTTTTTCGACATCAACCTTTGTGACCTTCCTCGCATGACACGCCTCTGCTTCGCACTATATGGAGTTCTTGAGAAGACCAAGAAGCAGCGTTCCACCAAAAAGAAGAACAAAAAAGCTGTAAGTGTTAAACAGATTGACTTTTGCTCAACAAAATCCATTAAATTGTTATAGAGGTAGCTGTGAACTGAAAAAAACAGATGTAATAGTTAATGACTTTGAATGGCTTAATCTATACAGTCCGATTTGCCATCACAGCTCAAAAAGCACTTTTTTTCAATGATAACGGAGACCTACCTGGTAAAAATTCTTTGGATTTAGTTTAAGAATGACATCAGTTTAAGCTTCATAAGTTCAGTTGTAGTTTATGTGCAGTTAGCCTGACAGCCTGTTAGTTATTTGCTAATTTTACCACTATAAAATGATCGACCCTGTTACTAAAATCTAGTGACAAATGCGAGCCATCATAGTACTGAGAGTTAGTTATCTGCCCTGTTATTGTTGATGGCATGTGGATATGGGAACGTTCTATTTGCACCTTTATACATGAAGCCTGTTATTTGTAATGAGGATAATATCATAGTTTTTCTGCAGCATTTTTGTACTTGGCACTACAAAATAATGCTTACTGGACTCGTCTTATTTTACAGAGATTGTTTGATTGTTTAAAATGACCTGTTTAGGGGTCGTTAGCTTTAATTGCATAGTTTGCAATTTATATGTGACATGCAGTACACAAACGTCAAATGAAAAGCTCTTAACACCGATGCAGTCATTTTATGACAGGCGGTGGAGGCAGTGCAGCTAGCCTCTTGAGGTGGGTGGGTGGGTGGGTGGGTGTTTGTGTGTATGTGTGTGTGTTTATGAAGGCTCGGACAAACCATCTCTGCTTCTGCTTTATCTGCCACTTCCCTTTCATAGAATGTTAGAGAAGTCTACATAGGCTGGGCAAGGAAATGAGAGTTGCCTCTCTGTCTGCATTTCTATCACTATGTGTTTATTTTTAGCGCTGCAGGGGCTGGAGCAACTACATTTCAATGGTATTAAAGGTGTTAAAGCGAAATGTATTGTGTTTAGTGAACTAGCAGCACTATCACTTGCCAGGGCTTCTTGGCTTTGATCTTTTGTGTTTTTCGTCTTTTGATATCTGCAGTCTAGTTATATAATAGTCCTCAAGAGTGCTCAAATCTGGCAGCCACGTTTAGTTCCAAATCAATCAAAACAACTCTTGTTGCTTGAAAAATGCTGGGTCTAATGCGTACTATGTATTCATAATAACTTAATGAATGTATCACTGGTATTCAAACGGTGGAGGAGCTGTTTTGATAATGGATATACAGTGGGGCAAAAAAGTATTTAGTCAGTCACTGCTTGTGCAAGTTCTACTACTTAGAAAGATGAGAGAGGTCTGTCATTTTCATCATAGGTACACTTCAACTATGAGAGACAAAATGGAAAAAGGAAAAAAAAAAATCCAGGAAATTACATTGAAGGAGTTTTAAAGAATTTAAATCATGTTGGAAAATAAGTATTTGGTCACCCACAAACAAACAAGATTTCTGGCTCTCACAGACCTGTAACTTCTTCTTTAAGAAGCTCTTCTGTCCTCCACTCGTTACCTGTATTAATGGCACCTGTTTGACCTCGTTATCTGTATAAAAGACACCTGTCCACAGCCTCAAACAGTCAGACTCCAAACTCAACAATGGCCAAGACCAAAGAGCTGTAGAATGACACCAGGAAGGAAACTGTAGACCTGCACCAGGCTGGGAAGAGTGAATCTACAATAGGCAAGCAGGTTGGTGTGAATAAATCAACTGTGGGAGCAATTGTAAGAAAATGGAAGATATAAAAGACCACTGGTAATCTCGCTCGATCTGGGGCCCACGCAAGATCTCATCCCGTGGGGTCAAAATGATCATGAGAAAGGTGAGCAAAAATCCCAGAACTACACGGAGGGACCTGATGAATGACCTGCAGAGAGCTGGAAGGGACCAAAGTAACCAAGGCTACCATCAGTACAACACACTACACCGAGAGGGACTCAGATGCTGCAGTGCCAGGCGTGCCCCCCTGCTTAAGCCAGTACATGTCCAGGCCTATCTGAAGTTTGCCAGAGAGCATATGGATGATCCAGAAGAGGATTGGGAGGAATAATCATGGTGGTCAGATGAAACCAAAATAGAAATTTTTTAGTAAAAACTCAACTCATCATGTTTGGAGAATGAAGAATGGAGAATATCATGTGGTCAGATGAAACCAAAATAGAAATTTTTAGTAAAAACTCAACTCATCATGTTTGGAGAATGAAGAATGCAGAGTTGCATCCCAAGAACACCATACCTACTGTGAAGCATGGGGGTGGAAACATCATGCTTTGGGGCTGTTTTTCTGCAAAGGGGACAGGACGACTGATCTGTGATAAGGGACGACTGAACTGGGCCATGCATCATGAGATTTTAAGCCAAAACCTCCTTCCATCAGTGAGGGCATTGAAGATGGAACGTGACTGGGTCTTCCAGCATGACAATGATCTCAAACACACCGCTCGGGCAATGAAGGAGTGGCTCCATAAAAAGCATTTCAAGGTACTGGGGTGGCCTAGCCAGTCTCCAGACCTCAACCCCATAGAAAATTTGTGGAGGGAGTTGAAAGTCCGTGTTGCCCAGCGACAGCCCCAAAACATCACTGCTCTAGAGGAGATCTGCATGGAGGAATGGGGCAAAATACCAGCTACAGTGTGTGCAAACCTGGTGAAGACTTACAGGAAACATTTGACCTCTGTCATTGCCAACAAAGGTTATGTTACAAAGTATTGAGTTGAAATCTTGTTATTGTCCAAATACTTATTTTCCATCATTATTTTTAATGAAATTCTTTAAAAATCCTACAATTTGATTTCCTGGATTTTTTTTTTCATTTTGTCTCATAGATGAAGTGTACCCATGATGAAAATTACAGACCTCTCTCATATTTCTAAGTAGGAGAACTTGTACAATCAGTGGCTGACTAAATACATTTTTGTCCCACTGTAAACTTAAAGTATTTTATGAACTATGAAGGGCCTTCACAGCACATTTCCAAATGTTAACACTTTGAGTGTTGACTAATAAGCATGGTAACACATTAAACACCAGATTACACTTTATTAACTGTGATTTCTGCATAGGATTTATAATAGAAATTAAAAAACCATGAGCGTGTTCTTAGTCATCTGTCAAATGTCTTTCTTTGTTGTTGACTTGATGGCAAGATTTGTAGGAGATGATAGTTGGTTTATGGTTAAGGTGATGATGAGTAATATCTATCTATATTTCCTGTTAGGACTGCCCTTTGGCCTGGGTGAACACCATGGTGTTTGACTACAAAGACCAGCTGAAGACAGGAGAGTTATTTTTGTCCACATGGCCTTCAGTTCCAGGTCTGATGTTTTGTTTTACACTTCCCATGTAGTAATTTGTTTCTGCGCAAGCTTGGTCTTTATTGGGCAGGGGTGTCCAAACCTTTTTCAAGGGGGACCGGATTGGACCATGTCAAAATACCCAAAGGCCGGTCTTGCTTTCCTAAAACATTATTCATAAATTATTCAAAATTACATTACATTTCTTAAGTCACATAACCATCTAAATACAAAAAACATTGTACAGAAAGTTATTGTGTTAATGTTCAAAACAGATGCTACAACTTACCAGAATAGACAGACCACTAGAAACTAATGTGGGGGGTGGAGTTGTACCCCCGACTGCATTATATGCGTTAGGTCTGGTTTGACAGCTGTATAGTTGTGATGCTGTCGGGCCACTAGTAATGTATTCTTAAGAGTGATGCCGAGAACAAATTAAAATCTGTTTACGGGCCGCAGTTGACCCTAGGGTCGGTCTTTGGACACCCCTGTTATAGGGCCTCCGTTAAGCACCAGGCAAAGCTAGTTTGTTGACCTGCTGTAGTGGCTTTGAAAACACTCAAATGAACTGAGTATTGGAGTGCATTGTCTACATTTATTTAGAGAGTCAGATTTGTGGTGCGTAACCTACAAAAGGCAAAGACTACATTTGCTTTTAATTTGGTACGGGTTATTAAGTAAGGAAGAAAGCACAATGGGGGGAAAATAACAATGAGGAGAAGCTAATTATTATCCTATGACAGCACATCCCCATCATGCTTTATTCCACTTGAACCAAAACAATTTCTCTTTTAAAGCAGAAGATGCCTCACGAATATTTACCACTCGCTCTTCCTCATTAGAAATCCACAAAGCAAGTTCCTGTGAAATAATAGTAGTTGTTATGAAAATCAAAAAAAATCATCTTTGAAACTGACAGATTTATTTCTATAGCGTTTTTTTTACAATGGAGCATTGTCTCAAAGCAGCTTTACAATTATAGTGTATCTTCTAATATCTAAGGCCAATCCAAAATCAAACAAGCCTAGGGCGACAGTATCAAGGGAAAACTCCCTAAATGTTATAAGGAAGAAACCTTGGCAGGACCAAGACTCAAAAACGGATTCCTCCTCCTTGGGTGGCTTAGGTTATATATGTAAGAATTAACAGTTATCTACTTAATGCGTTTATAGTAATAGTTTAAATTAACAGATGCTAAATAATTATTAACAGAGAATCCTATGTAAAAATATATGAATTAATAAAAACAAAAGTGAGAATAGGTAAGGAATATTGAATAGAATAATGTAAAAATGTGCATATTGGCATTATTTAATCTAGGTACACAGAATCATTGTAGGATCTTGTGTCAATGGGAATGTTTTGATAGCATGGCATCTTCAGTCAACCAGAGGAGGGAGAGAGTTACTGCCCTCTGTGGTCTTGGTAACAGATTATGGAAGAACAGCTTGCATGCTGCTGAAGCCTAGGAACATCTTGGTGTGGGACTGGAAGGGAGGAACCTCTTAGTCTGTCTGCTTGGAGATAAAAGAGAAAATGTAGTTAGTTATTGTTAAGAGTCTATTAACAGAACTAATTTGAACCAATGTCGCTAAGTGTTGCATGAGACTCCGGCAGCACTAACTGTAGCAGCATAGCTAGAAAGAGGACAACCAGAAGGTAAAACAGCCAAGACGGATCCCATGAGTGATCAAATCACATAGGATCCCAAGCAACCAACAAACCTGTGTGATCACATTTGAGAGGCAGGAACATGTACAGAGAAAATAATAAGGGTCTCATCACAGATGCCTAAGGTATACTGTACTTCAGTTTTGAGAGCTCAGAGCATAGGTTATTTACATAAGCAAACTGATACCGGTCAGTCAAGTAACCAATTACTTTCACACTTGACTCAGTCTGTTTATTGTATATATCAAGTAATTTCTTATTTTTATATACAGTGTGGACCAAAAGTCTGAGACCACTAGTGATTAGTGCTTCTACATTTACATTTATATTTACAGCATTTACACCCTTATCCAGAGCGACTTCCAATTGATACACTCTTATAATCCAAGCAATTGTGGGTTAAGGGTCTTGCTCAAGGACCCAACAGTGGCAGATTGGCAGAGGTGGGATTTGAACCCTGGACCTTCTGGTCCATAGTCCAGTATCTTAACCGCTAGGCTACCACATTTGAGTGGAATTTTGAATCTTTGAAAAAACAGCTACCATGAACTCCATGAGTTTGTGCACAATTTGATGATCCATGTTTTCCCAGCATGGTTTCACAGTATTCCAGAGATGTTCTTGTGCTGTTCCTGAATGCTTGGCTTTGTCATAAATGCTTGATGGGGCTCGGATTCACTCAAATTGTCATGTTGATTATATGATTTGTAATGAAAAATCATTGTATTCAATCTGAGAGAAATGCAAACTAGAAGCATTTTACTAGTGGTCCCTGGATGTTGGTGTTTGTTTGAGAATTTGACTGCAAACCACTTGAGATCAATTAAGATCTTCAAATTAAGCATACTTGTTGTGAGTAGTTTAATGACAACATTGTGAGGATAAAATATTTTATCCGGTCGACTTGATAAATTGTTTTCCTTGCCTAGCTTTATTAATACAAGGTTGTGTATGTTAATAGCAATCATCTGCTCATTTTTAGATGATAAAGGTGATCTGCTAAATCCCATGGGCACAGTTGAGAGGAACCCCAACATTGACGGCACTGCTGGCCTCCTCATTCGCTTTCCCAGTTTCAGACCACATCCACTCTACTACCCTCCCCTTGATAAAGTAAAGCTTGTTGATTTTGTGATGACTCACTGGTTGTAGTGGACTGACCTTTTGTTCTTGTGAATTTTGGGTCTTCTAGCCTGCTTTCTCTCTCTCTTTTTGTCAGTTGACTGAAGTAAATGGTGAGAAGATTATTGCTACAAAAGAGGAGGTAAGAAGCTGGTCATTCTTTTACATAAGCAGAAAATTCGTAGAAGAAACTGCACAATACATAGATGTGGTCAAATTGGGGTGCTTCTGTCTTTGCTGTGCTTAGCATCTTCGACTCAAAGAGATAGTGGACAATAAAAACCACACTGAGTTCTTTGAGGATGAGAAAGAGCTGCTGTGGAAGTTGCGTGGAGATATTAGAGTGATTTACCCAGAGAGTCTCTCCAAACTGCTCCTCGTCACCAAGTGGAATAAACATGAGGACGTAGCCCAGGTACCACAGTTATCATCTCTCCCCCAGTTGTCAGTTACATCATAAAATCAATTGCAGATGGCTCTCCATATCCGGGGGGATTGGTTTGAGGACCACCTGCAAATCTGTTGATGCTCAAACCTTTGCGTAAAATGTTGATGTATTTGAATATAACGTAAACACATCCTCCTTATACTACTTGTTCTCTGTAGATTACTTATAATATATAATGGGGATGCACCGAATATTCATACAGCTGAATTATTTGGCCGAAAATGGACAAAAAAAGCACTTTTTGTGTTCAGCCGAATAAGTGAGAAGACTAAACAATTTATACCGAACAATGACGTTTTGATGACGCGATCAAATCACAACCAGCATGCAGCGAGGTGCTCTTTGTAAATACAGCAAACATGTCAGCTGTACGGAAGCATGGTTCTACAGTGCAAGTGCTTTGTTTGCATTTGCTAATTGACTTAATGTTAATTTGCACCTTCTTAAAGAAATGAATGCACCATGCCGCTTTTACCAAGTGCTCATCAGGCCTGTTTCATTACCTAGAGAGTTTGTCTCTGAGTCTTTCTAACCGACAATGGAACCCTACGACTGGTTAATGAGATGGTCTACCTGGTTACTGATTGTGTCACGCTCGCTAGAATGCTAGCAAAGAACACTAGCAAAGTCTGGCTTGTAGTCTTTCTATAGATGTTTTTAATCTACCCTTAAGGTATTTTTGAAGGAACATTGTAACGCGCAAATTTTTGACGAGTTGTGATAAGAGGAACAGATATGTGGACAGAAGCTAATATGAGGACTAACATGAGGGAAAATGTAAGCGCCTCTGTATGAGAGCTGTGGTTTAGGACATTTAGCTGGTAAATGGACATAAGTTAATTGATTAAAACTAGCCAAAACTAGTCAAAATAGTAATATGTGAAACTGACTAAAAAGTACATTTACATAATTACCTATATAATATATAGATATATAGATAAGAATATAGAGATATATATATCTATATATATATATATATATATATATATATATATATATATATATATATATATTTAACACCTGAGACATAAAACAACAGGTGCAATGTAATTTAATTTTATTTTTAAGTCTTCCACATAATCATAATTTCCTCACCCCTCCATGTTTATTCATGCCTAATCTGGAGCAATAAAGTAAAAAGAGAAATTAAACAAAAGTTAACAAGTTTGTGCTCGATTAAACTTTTTTTTTTTTTTTTTTTTTTTTTAAATGTGACAAATATTCATTTTTGTTGCATCCCTAGTATCTAAAACAATATAACTGCTATGTATATACTGTAGTTGTAATACTGTATTTTTAGGGGTATAATTGGTGTTTGTTTCAGATAGTGGCATTATTGCGGAAATGGCCGTGCCTTCCAGCCCTACATGCCCTGGAGCTGCTGGACTATTGCTTCCCTGACCCTCATGTGCGCTCTTTTACAATTGTTTGCCTTCGGAAGCTGGGGTAGGTGTCCTACAACCATATGATTGCACTTCTTTTTACTTGTTCTTGCAGCTGTAGTCAGCAGTAGTTATAGATCTGCCAAATGAATTTTAAATCTTTAATAAAATATCCCGTTGAAAATGTCACTTTCACAGATTGTGGATGCAAAAATGAAAGTGGTATATAAATGAAGTTGTTTATTATTAATATTGGAAAATAGTTGCTGTTGTTATTTTGGCTGCTATTTCTATTGATATGACTCCGATGTGTTTCAGTGCTTTTTTTTTTTTGGGGCGGCATGTGCACTTTTACCCAGGAGATTACTGTGGTAGGTGTGAAGTGTGAATACAAGCCAGAGAAGAAATTTTGTGTAGCAATGCAACAATGAACCCGAGTAGACCAGGAAAATACTAGAAGCAGCAGAAATGTCTGCATATCTCTGATATGAATGATCATTTATGCCAAGTTGTTTGATAAATGAATGACACTGTTCCATAATGCAATTGGTGTCTATAAAGTGCCCTTAATGTGTGAGTGTATGTGCTTTACAATGGATTGGTGCTCTCTCTGGGGTTGTTCCTGCCTTGTGCCCTGTGCTTCCAGCTAGGCACCGGCTTTCCTGTGACCATATTTAGGATTAAGCAGATAACAAAATGAATGAATGGATGTTTCATAATGCTCTAATTTGAAATAGTCATTTAGCAGATGCTCTTACCCATATCTTCCAGTCCAAGCAATTGTGACTTGAGGGCCTTGCTGAAGGTCCCAGCAGTGGCAAAAGTGGGTTTAGAATCCTGGACCATCTGGTTCAGATTCCAGTATTTTAACCACTGTGCCACCACTGTTCCACAAACACACCACCACGCTGATCACCCACATATTTGTCCAAGAACAAGGTTCTTGTGATACAGTTAATCATTTGTTTTCTTCATCAACAGTGATGATGAACTCTTTCAGTACCTCCTGCAATTGGCACAGGTTCTAAAATATGAGCCATACCTGGATTGTGACTTGACTACTTTCCTCCTGGAGAGAGCTTTGTCGAATAAGAGGATAGGTCACTTCCTGTTTTGGCATCTCAGGTAAGTGCTTACTACAAAGTTAATGGGGTTTTTTTGTATTTCTGATATTGGGACTTCTGTCTGGTTAACTAAACTGTTTCTTTTTCTCCAGGTCAGAAATGCATGTACCCTCTGTCAGTTTGAGATTTGGGTTGATCCTGGAGGCTTATTGCAGAGGAAGCATCTACCACATGAAGAGCCTTGTGAAGCAGGTCAGTCATGCGTTTATAACAACTATGGTCATTCTAGAACTACCTTTCGAGGTAGGCAGAGCACTCTGTGGATGCTTACTCCTCATGCACTATAGCATGTTGATGGCGGCACGCATGGTTGCAGCGGCTTTCGGCTCTCCTGCAATAACAACTGTTTATTTATAGCCTCAAACCTATGCACCTTTGCACACTTGCACCATTTACAGTGGTGCTTGAAAGTTTGTGAACCCTTTAGAATTTTCTGTATTTCTGCATAAATATGACCTAAAACATCATCAGATTTTCAGACAAGTCCCAAAAGTAGATAAAGAGAACCCAGGTAAACATATGAGACAAAAATATTATACTTGGTCATTTATATATTGAGGAAATTATTCAATATTACGTATTAGTGAGTTGCAAAAGTATGTGAACCTTTGCTTTCAGTCCCCCCCATTAGCCCATTCCTCGATACAGAACAGCTTCAACTCTGGGAAGTCGGTGGGTTTCCTCACATTAACTGCTCACTTCAATTCCTTCCACAACATTTCGATTATTTTCAGGTCAGGACTTTGACTTGGCCATTCCAAAGCATTAACTTTATTCTTCTTTAACCATTGTTTGGTAGAACGACTTGTGTGATTAGTGTCGTTGTCTTGCTGCATGACCCACCTTCTCTTGGGATTCAGTTCATGGACAGATGTCCTGACATTTTCCTTTAGAATTCTCTAATATAATTCACAATTCATTGTTCCATCAATGATGGCAAGCCGTCCTGGCCCAGATGCAGCAAAACAGTCCCAAACCATGATACTACCACCACCATGTTTCACAGATGGGATAAGGTTCTTATGCTGGAATGCAGTGTTTTTCTTTCTCCAAACATAACACTTTTATTGTAAACCAAAAAGTTCTATTTTGGTCTCATCTGTCCACAAAACATTTTTCCAGTATCCTTCTGGCTTGTCCACGTGATCTTTAGCAAACTGCAGATGAGCAGCAATGTTCTTTTTGGAGAGCAGTGGCTTTCTCCTTGCAACTCTGCCATGCACACCAGTGTTGTTCAGTGTTCTCCTGATGGTAGACTCACGAACATTAACATTAGCCAACTAGAGAGAGAGAGTTATGTACTTAGCCTGGATTCCTCCTCACAGACTATTACATGCTTTGCTCTGATTTATGTTGGTCAAACACTCCTAGGGAGAGCAAAAATGTTCTATTTTGCACACAGTCCATCTCCCTGTCGAATAGGGGAGTCCAACCTCTTTATATATAGTTTTGTTTTAGATAGGGTTTTTTTTTTTTGTTTGTTTTTTTTGGAGGTCTTTGGAAATCTTTTTTGCTCATGCCATAATACACTTAATACACATGTTGTTATGAAAATGTGACCTGGTTGTCACCTGACTGAAAACACCTGTGTAGTGTTTGTCTCATTTGTTTCATTGGGTTGAACATCTGATGATAACTTTAAATCATATTTATGCAGAAATATATACTAATTCTAAAATATTCAAAACCTTTTGTGCACCACTAAGCAACCTCAGTGCATGCAAGCATTTCCATTTGGTAGGCACTGTACAGTATCATACAGGCTTCTTTCTACCTCACCCAGACATTCGTATGGTTATTCAGTGTCTTACAAAATGTATAAATCCAACAGTTGAAGGTGCCATGATGCAATAATTCATTCACAGTTCATTACTACTCGATGAAGTATTCATTACCAGGACCAGGAAGTAATGCTACTCATTTCGTATTTCTTCGAACTGTGCCCTCTTTCTCTTGTCTTCACACCGTCTTCGGTTTCTCTTCATTTTTTTATACGACTCATGTCGTACCTCCTTTTCGCATATACGCTCAGTAAAGTCTGATTTTCACTGTTGGTCCATTTTTTGTGTGTGTTTTTTTCCATTTTAAGCATGAAGAGCTGTTGTTTATATAGCTACCAGTGTACAAGTATATTTAAACATGGCAGTTGGCCTCAAAATAGGCTCTTGCATCTGGACCAGTCACTGCATACTTGTGGATACACAGTCCCTACCTTATCCCTATACACTGCAGTCTGCAGTCTGCAGTCATTGCCACTGCATTTGTCGCCAGTTTCTGTGGTGTGAACTGGCGACAAAGTGGACACAGGTCTAAGAACTATGAAAAAGATCGTCCGGTGCAAAAGGGCCTATTACCTTTGGTATCGTTTGAAGAGCTAAGCCTGCAGACATTTGTTGAAGGAAGAGAAACATTTGGTTGTTCTAACTGGTGTGGTTAGGTCATTCCACCAATGAGAAGCCACATCAAGCAGCATCAATATATGGCCTTGCAGCCATGGCTTGAGAAGGATGTACCAAGTCAAGTCAGATTTGTTTATATAGCGCTTTTTACAATGTAGCATTGTCTCAACTCAACTTGACAATTTTAAATTATCTTCTAATATATATGGCCAATCCCAAATTGAGCAAGCCTAGGGTGACAGTGGCAAGGTAAAACTAGACACCCCGAGTTGACGTGTAGTTCTGAACCAAAGAATTTAAATAATGTGGAGCAGAAGGTTTGAGACCTGAAAAGCCAGGGCAAGAATTTTACATTTGATCCTGGATGCAGAATGAAACCAGTGGGATGATCTCCATAAAGAAGTGACTTTGAAGGTATGGATCAGATGGACTGCAGCATTCTGAATACTCTGTAGTGGAGCAATGGACCTTGAAGGCAGACCAAAACATTACAGTGATCAAGCCTGGACATGGAGAGCCTGTATGAGGGTTGTTGCAACTTGTCTGGTTAGAAACGGTATTCTTCTGATATCATGCAGAAGAAATCTGCAAGCTCTGGCTTGTAGTTAGAAAAATGTGGTTAAAAAAAAATGAGGTTATTGTCCAAAATCACATCAAAATTATTTGCCGTGCAGGGTGGATGGACAGTGACACCGTCTATGTTGATTGATATAGCCAGCGTCTAGGAGGTCTTTGCCAGGAGGTAGATCAATTCAGTGTTGTCCAGATTGAACTTGTGGTATTCAGTGATGGATCCGAAAAGAGATATTAGAAAGGCAGTATGAGAACTGTACTGGGAGAACAGGAGTGAACCAAGAAACAATCGCTGAGAAACGGGGATGTAAGTTAAGTGAAGTGAACTTCCCCATACTACCTGGTAGGATCAGTCTTTTAAGTATGGGAACAGGCAGTGCCCTGGCTCCCAGTGCCTAAGTTTACCAAGAGTGGAGATGGGAATCTGAAGATTCACAGTGTCGAACGGAGCAGACAGATCCAGAAGCATAAGTACTAAAGTTATGGTGTTTTCCTTGGCTCTATGAAGTGTTTCTGTGAGGAGAGAAATTTCTGTAGAATGACTCATCTCATAACCAAAGTGGTTGGTATCAAGTAGGAGGACACCATGTATAAGGGATTTGGACCGGAATGGATGGAGGAAAAGGGTATGTAGTTGGAAATGTCAGCCAATGAAACTCGAGTCATCTTGAAGAGTGAAGGAACTAGGCTAGATGTCAGTGACATGTTGATTGTCCTGGGTTCGATCCCAGGGTGCAGCAGTCTGGGTCCTCCCCATGTCTGCATGAGTTTCCTTTCACAATCCAAAGACATCCATTAGGGTAAAATGATTATGCTACAATGACCCAACCCGAGTGTGTATGTATGTAGTCTTGCTGTAACCTTTTGTATAAATGCAGCCTTGTGTATGTAATGGCCATTGATGCCAATAGTGGACGGTAAATAAATCAAACAAATAAAACAAAACATGTTTTTTCATTGCTGTGGTACACGGTGCAAGGATGCTGGCTATTGCCTAGAAGTGTGGATGGTACTGGATCCAGTGGGGAGGTCGTCATATGATTTGTGGTCATTAGTGTTACCACTTCATCCTGAGTAATTGGTTCAAATGTTACAAATGATTACGAACGAGTGATAAGCATGTGTTTGGTCCACATTGGCTGGGTTACAGAAGAATGACAGTGTGTTTTGGCTTTTTGTGCACAATGGTTCATAAAATTCTTAGCTGTAATAGATAATGTATGTGGGGTAAGAGGGGTGAGCAGTCCCTATAATTTCCTTGGATTTGAAGTGCATGAGTTGATTTTGTAATGAAAGAAAGCTGCAATGGTAGAAGAAGAGAAAGAGGCAAGCAGTGCTCAATACTGATTCTGTTGGTGAGTGTTTTATTATTTTTTTTCATCCATTTCCTCCAAACATTGAGAAAGGTTGATATATGAGTCTGGAGGGGGTCCAGAGACTTGGGAGAGTGTTAGTTAGAGTATTGCCGGCATTGTCAGCAGGAAGTGCTAAGAAGCAGTCTGAAGACAGAAAATATGAGATAATAGTCAAGCAGAATGAGGAATGAGATGAGAGACTTTAACAGAGGGAATGGAAGTGGTGCTGAGAAGCACTGGAAGAGGAAAAGGACACACATTAATTTGGAATATGAACAGGAGCTACTCTGAGATTGGATGTGGCAGAGCTTTTGGTGAATACGACATTAAGGGTGTTGCCTGCTCTGTGAGTTGGTGGTGTTGGTTTGTGAGTCAGGCCAGATATGCCAGGTTGGTGGATGATTAGGGATATGATGCGATCAGTAGGGAGAGTGAGTCAACCAGAAGAGCTAAGACTGGCAGTGACTTATGACTTGGCTGTTCTGTGAGGTTTTTATAACCATTGTTACTAGGGCTGACACTTTCCTACTGATACCTGAAATACTGTTAGAGTACCGATACCAACTCTATCTAACTTAACTACTCGATAGGTGCCTATAAAATCCTGAGATCTATAGCGTTCCACTTTTTATAGATTGCTTTTATTTTGGTAAAACCAGTCTTCTGTATCCCAAATAAGATATAATAAGCTTGAAATAATAGTATTTACTATTTGAGTTTGAAAAGTTTTAGAGCCATGAAAAAGTAAATTTATCATAATGCAGTAACAAGCACAAACAGGGAAGCATAATCTTCCGAAGCTTTTTAATTGTTGGTTATATTTACATTTCAGCTACCACTTAAATTACTGGTGAGAAATAATCTCAAGCGAGAAATAACACACCGCTTGAGTTAAGCTGCGTCTAGTTGTGCGCATGTTGTCTCGTTGGAATTATAAAGTTCTATCTGCGTTCTGAGTAGTTTTGAGATATTGAGCTTAAAAGATTTCGCATTCTAAATAGCAAAACTGATATGTGGAACAAGTGTCTTTCATGCTTGAATATTACAGACACCCTAAATGTATTCTAAATGTGCAATATCAAAATTCTATCACATTTGTAAATGTGTTTTTGAACAGGTCAAATGTAGAAACTTCTAATCCTAAGAACTCAGTTTCTCTTTGTAATTATAAGGTTCTAACTGGCAAAACATAAAAAGAAGCGGTTTTCAAGGAACCTTACAGTTAACTCGTATTTCTTTTTAAAACATGAAGTTAGTGTCGTAACAGACGGTCTACATGCATCAGAAAATAAAATGTCGTGTTTTTCTATGACATTTTTATTACTGTATTTTTCGGGCTATAAAGCGCACCGGGTTATAAGGTGCATGAAATGAAACAAAACTCTTAAGTTCCCTCGGAATCTCAGTTTGGTCTTTACCTGTCGCAGGGCGTCTTCTTGCTTCCTCCACTTCCGTGTCATTGATTCGTTAATGCTGAATTCTCTCGCAGCTGCTCTATGTCCATGTTGTACTGCGTGACTGATAGCGTGGAGTTTGAAATCTGCTTCGAAAATAAATGAATGAATGCACATAACCTAATGCTGAAGCACATACCGTATTACTCCGCGATGTTTCCTGACTACGGTGGCCGTAAGCTTCGTAACTTACCAAGGCCGTGCTAAAACATTTTGACAGATTTATGAGCGCCGTGTACCATCTACAATCGGTTCTAGGTCAGAAAGCTCAACCAGAATTAGTTCATACATTAGATGGACAAAGGATTTTAAGTGCGCCTTATGGTCCAAAAAATACGGTAATATAAATTTTTTGGCATTTCTTGTTTTAGGACAAATCATCATTTTCTTATTCAAAAAAACATTGCACATTGGGTGTAAAAGGTCTTTGCTAAATATTTTGTCCAGTGCAAAAGATAAATTTTAGGTAGGAACCTACAGTTTGAGTTTCCTTTAGGTTAGACAGCACTCGGGTCCTGTAATAAGCTGCTCCAGCAAATAAGCGTAGCAGGTCAGAATAAAAGCTGTACTGTATTAGGTTTGATTTTATATAAAAAATGTTGTCTCTAATGCAGCAAAATGTGTTATTTTGGAAGAAGCAAGATGGTTGCATTAAGGAAATCAATGATTGTTGTAATTAAGACATCAATTAAAATGTATACAATTTAATTATTTTTCAGGCTCAGTATTACAAAACATAAGAAATAAGACTTTTCTAAAGTATAGAGCATAAGATGACAGCCAGTGTTTCAGCAATGTTTCAAAAACGTTTATGAACTTAGGCATACAAATCATACAACCTTAGAATATACTTATGTAATTAATTTGAATTATTTTTTTATTAAATTATTAATTACAACTGGTTTATTAAAATTAATGCATTCTTAATTAAACACTGTCACAAAAATTGCAAAATTTCACTGGAATTAAACAAACTCAGTTTCTAGTAACAATTAAAATAAACATTTCATGTCATTCAATTACTCACTTTCTTCTCCGTTTAATCCTGAACAGGATCGTGGAGTTTGTGTGTGTGTGTGTGTGTGTGTGTGTGTGTGTGTGTGTGTGTGTGTGTGTGTGTGTGTGTGTGTGTGTGTGTTATGATGGATTTGCGCCCTGTCCAGGGTTATTCCTGCGTTGCGCTTTATGCCGCCAGCTGTTATTTAAAACAATAAAAGTGCCTATTTTCTACTGCTTATTTTTAATTGACATTATCTAATCATCTAAAAACACTTGACTTCAAGCTTTTCTTCTCATTGAGTGACATGTCAAAGAAGAAGGAATCTGATCGCTTATGTATTCGAAGCACTGGTTGGCTCTCACAGATGAGCGACTCCACAGGTAGAACCACAGATAGAGTCCGAAATGCATAAAACTTAAAACACCTCACATAATGTTAAGGATTTGTCACAGATTAAGTATAAATGAATAACTACATTTTGACAAAAATATCAGATAGAATCTTATAATTCCACGAGGCTGAGCATCAGTAGCCTCTTCGTGGTATCGGTGCTCTCCATTACCGATACGGATATTGTGTGTAATGGTCAGTATCGGTGAAACACTAATTGTTACTAATATCGGAACAGAACTCTTAACAGAACATGTCCACTGTTGTAATTAGTATGTCAGTGCGCAGAAGTTGTTGCGTCAACACACGATCTCAGCTACTACAGTCTTGGTACAGAGTCACCAAACATGAGTGATGGCAATTCCTCTTATCCCTAAAGTTGGAAGTATGATGAGAGGGACAGAGAGGGACAGAGAGGGACAGAGAGGGACAGAGAGGGACAGAGAGGGACAGAGAGGGACAGAGAGGGACAGAGAGGGACAGAGAGGGACAGAGAGGGACAGACCCACCCTGTTTGGTGCTCACCTAATAGAAGTGCTCTTTGCCGGCTTGGGGCTGGGTCAGGGATGTGGGTGAGTGAGTGAGAAAGTCAGAGGAACTTTAAAAAGTATCCTATTGGTAATAAACGCTGCTTGTTGCCTTCACTATTTTGGGGGACGGAGAGTACAGATGCTTTCAGTTTGAGCAGCAGCAGGTTTATTACATTTGAATAAACTACATAGACTACATTCGCCCATATCCAATGCGACTTACAGAAGTGCTTTCTATTCTTCTACGTAGACATTACCTCCTGCTAGTACAAAACTGCAAAAACTTGCCTGTGTGGCACTTATTCTCGTCTATGTGGGTTTTTTCTGGGTACTCCAGTTTCCTCTCACATTCTAGACATATGTGTTAGATCAGCTGGGCTTTCTGAAGTGCAACAGTGCAAGTTTGAATTGGCCTGGAAGCTAGGGTTGGTTCCTGCATTACACCGTGTGCTGCAGTTAGGTCCAACCTGAACTGGATTAAGTGGATATGAAAAAGAATGAAAACAACCAGATTTTTTGCATGCCTTAAGGAAAAGAGTTCATGATCCAACCTGTTAGCAAAGAGAAAGTAATCCTGTTTACGTATAGTTAGTTTTAAGCTTTTACAATATATGATTTGAGTATTTACTGACTGTGACATCCACTGTAAAAACTGCCTATATACTTCCATCTTAAATGAGTTCTGAGTACTCAGGATTCCATTGTTCAGTTATTGATGTTGGCAATCCCTCATGATCTACAGACATGGAAGATATGACTCCTTTTAAGGATGTTTGTTTTCTGAGATAATAGTTGAAGGGCGCATTGCATTTATCATTCTTAGTGAGGTCAATCCCATTATATCTGTTGATGAGTACGTTTGAAAAACCAGACATGACCGTCACTTTAATATAAATGTTATTTACCATCCATCCATATATCTGTTTGGCATTCACCTGGTTATTTCATGAATATGTATGTGAGCAAATAAATGTCGTGTACACCGCATACTAAATGATTAGCTTTCACTCCAAATATGGTGTCTCTATGTCTGTCTGCTTAAAATTCATTTTATTTCTGAAAATGGTGTCTCGAACTTAAAATTCTCCTCACTGAGATCAGTACTCTGAGGACAAAGGTATGTCCTGGACGTCACATGCTTGTTGAATATCTCATGTCATGACCATGGGCGTTGATAGATGGCTAAACTGAAGTGTGTATGTGTGTGTCCCCCACAGGCCGAGGCTCTGAATAAGATGAAGGCTTTGAACGATTTTGTGAAGTCGGGCTGTCAGAAGTCTGCGTCCAGATCACAGATTACTGAGGATATGAAACTGTGCATTAAACAGGACGCATACATGGAAGCACTGTCTGGAATTGTGTCCCCCCTCAACCCCAGCATCCTCCTGTCTGAACTCTGGTACAGTGAAAAATCTTAAGTCATTCAGCATGGATAAAAAGAAACTGTTAATACACAGAAGTTTTTGAAGAATTATTTTGTTTGAGAAACACTTACGTTTTGTTTGAGAATTTCCTGCATAGCTGCGTCTCTACCTGGATTACTTCTAAACCTGATGCACTCTAAGCTAAAGGCACACAATCACTTGGTCTAAACAGATTTCTTAAGACTGGATAAAGTATGTAAAGGATGCACATTGTGTCAGCAGTTTCTAAGAGTGTTCCAGTTAATGACATGAGATTGGAGGTGCAAGTTGCAGAGGTGCCATGCATGCAACTGGAGAACAAATGTACTGCACACCAGTACAGGAACACCAGTTTCCTCCTGATGACATGGGGGGATTTGGACAACTTGGAATTTTTGTGGTTATACTAAATTCAGAATGTATCAACGAATAGACATATAAGTAAATCAACAACAGGGTGGTTTAAAATGGTCAGTGTTTGGAGTGGACTAGCCAGAGTCTAGTCAAACCTTTACTTGTAACTGATATCACACCTGGAAAGGTTCCACCACAGTTGGAGTATGTTCACCCAGCTTTACTACATGGCAAATAAACAAATCACAGACATGTCACCAAATGATTTTTATTTATAGCTGAACATCTGGCTTCATGAACCATACAAACGTAATGAAGATATTTTGAATAATGGCGTTTTTTCCTGATCATGTAGAGGAAAAAATTACGGCATCATTGAGTAATGAAGCAAGTTATGGAATCGTCAACAACAGAAAATACTTGGTTGCTCCTCCTTGGGCATGATTATTTGACACATGTACCGCACTGATGAAAAACAATATTCTACATCAAGCTAGTTCCGACATTAATAGCTGTTGACAGATCAGTTAGTTAATTTCCACAATATCAGATTGAGATTGTTTGCTGAAAATATGACTGAGTTCATGCCTTCCTTAAAGAAAAGCTTTAACATGACAAATCTCTGAAAAGTAACTGATTCATCACCAGAAATATATTCTATTTAGGGGATGATAAAATTGTCCAATTTTGCAATGTACACGTGCATTGACTGTTGAGGTAATGATTGCCATCTCCTTTGGTCTTTTTCCTGACATGCAACCTAATATCATAAATGATTGGGGAAATATAATTGTTTTCTTTTTTTTAGAATTTCACTAGACAGAAATTCCACCCTTATCTTCTTGGTCAATGCAGATTCATGATTCATTGCTGAATATCACTTTAGTAGGTTACTCTGCCTTTCTTTTTGTGGTGCATTTTCCATTATTCAGCATATTGCTTTGAGTTTTCTGTCCTGATACCTTTATATCTTTTATATCTAGCCATACATTTTCCTTTTCTAGCGTTCTCCTTTGTTTATACTTGCACTTTCTGACAATCAACTTCATTTGGTACACTGTGTTGGATTTCCATCTTGAAGGAGTTGAATCCTTTACATTGTATCAATTGATAATTCTCGTTAGGGCCACGTTTTCAGTTAGATACAGTGGCTCATTGAGGTCTGTTTGCACTTCCTTTAACTTAATTTGCATTTTTAGAATTGTGCTGGTGTTGTTTTAGAAATGCCAATTGCTGGTGATTCCAAAATTTCATTGTTCATTAATTAAAATAATTTAACAATGGCAAATGTTCAGCGCGCAAACAAAAATTGTCATATCTGTGATATTATATCTGTTATTAATTTGCTAAAAAGTAAAAAAGCTAGATGAACATCCTCTTACTGTGGTGATTCCATCATTTTTGCGAGGGCTGGTAGTTTCACTGACCTTCTTTATTTATGCCATTTGTGTCTTTTGCTGTTGCTGCAGCAGTAGAATAATGTTACTTTCCCGTTGCTATAAATATATAGCATAACTGACTGCAGCTGTGATGTGTACATGGTGCAAATCACTAATATTAATTCAAATACTTAATGTCTAAGTAGGTCTGATAATCATAGCACACTTAAGAAGTGTTTAACAAGTAATAACTTAAGAAGTAATAACAAGCCAGTGTCGGTGTAAATGCAAACTAGAGTGATAGTTTAAAAGGCAAGCATTGCAGAAAAATGTATATGTAAAGTTGACAATGTAGTATTTTTTTTAATCCACTTGTTTGTTTTTTGCCTCAGCACGGACAAGTGTAAGTTCATGGACTCTAAAATGAAGCCCCTCTGGCTGATGTACAAGAACAAGTGTGTTCAGACAGACACAGCTGGCATTATTTTCAAAAATGGAGATGGTATGCTTGATAAACTCTATTTCCAATCAACAGACTATGATACAAATAGAATTTTTTCCTGTCAAATGCCATATTACTGTTTTTATGTTCATTTTAGACCTGAGACAGGATATGCTAACACTTCAAATGATTCAGCTAATGGACGTTCTGTGGAAGACTGAAGGGCTCGATCTCAGGTTTGTATTTGTTTGCAGTACCTACCTTGGGCAGATGTACTGTACCTGAAGTCAGTGTGTACTTGATGTTCATATTTTCATGGTTTTTTTTATGCTGAGTAACTTGAAATCTTAAGTTCTCACAAACACTCCTTATGTATTTCTCTTTTGGTACTCCCCGGGAGATAGGATGATCCCATATGGCTGCTTATCCACTGGGAACAAGACGGGTCTCATCGAAGTGGTGAAAAACTCTGATACAATTGCCAACATCCAGAGAAACAAGAGCAACAGCGCCGCCACTGCTGCCTTCAACAAAGATGCTCTTCTCGACTGGCTCAAGTCTAAGAATCCAGGGTAAGCACATCCCTCCCACTGTTAGTTAGGACAACTGCAGAAGAGAGCTCTCAGGCTTACTCACACTTAATGTAAAGCTTATTGGCTTGCTTGAATGTTTGTGTTTTCTATTATGCTAAGTCTTGATCTTCAGAAACTCCCCCAGGAACTATAGTCTTTACAAAAAAAACCCAACAACAACTCACCCAGATAGAAAAGTCAGATTGCTGCAAACCTCGGCATGCAGTTATGTCTCAGGCAGATGTGTAAATGATTACAGGTGTGATCTGATTAGACACTGGGTCTTGCCACAAGAGGGCATAAAAGTGCTTCCCCCGCTGCTCTATCAAAAGGCTCATAAAGGTCATAAAGGACCCCAGGGTAACTTCTAAGCAACTGAAGGCGCCTCTCACATTGGTTAATGTTAATGTTCATGAGTCCACCATCAGAAGAACATACAGAGCAGCCATATATACAACACATCTTCGCACTAAAAGTGGAAAAACGGTTTTAGAAATGAATGAAACTTTATATGTGTGAATGTAATGATGTGTTGCAATCCGGCAGAGACATTCCTGGGAACCTTGCTGTGTGTGGGCAAGCATTATCCTGCTGAAAAATGTTGTAAACACTGCCATGAGAGGCAAAAAAAACGGGATTCGTCCTAGCACTAGTTCATGTCCGTAGCAGTCCAGGTTTCTGGTTCACGACACGTGTCTGGATGGTGGACAACAAAGCTGTGGGAACTGCTCGTGCTTGTTGTCAGATCAAACGATCATTTCTATCAGTGGTCTGTCTGGGCCGTCCGGAGTCTGTTCGCAGTGTGTGCATGCCCTCACCGAACAACTAGGTCAAAACGATCCTACTTCTCTCAGTCCAATGGTGCGCCCCCTCTCTAAGTCTGTCAACTGGGCAAAATGTTTACTAGTGCATTGTAGAGGCATGTCTAGCAGTCAACGTTTCACTATGAGGTACACTACCCAAAAGTAGCCTCCGAGAGCCTTTTTATAGGGCAGCGAGGGAAGCACTTGCAGCCTGTTGTGGCAAGACCCAGTGTCTAATCAGACCACACCTGTAATCCTTTACATATCTGCCTGGTTTGGCACTATAACTCAGTGGTTAGTGCCAAAAAGGTCCTGGGCTGAGTTCCAGAGTGGAGCGTACTGGGGCGTCCTGTGTGGAGTCTGCATGCCCTCCCCATGTCCGTGTGGGTTTACTCCGGGTATTCTGGTTTCTTGAAACAGTTCAAAGACGTGTGTTAGGTTAATTGACTAGTCTTGATGTAACCTTGTGTGTGTCGCTGACATGGCCACTGATGTTGAAAGCAACATTAAATACAAACATATCTGCCTGAGATGTAACTGCCTGCTGAGTTTTGCATACATCCAGCATTTCTCTCTGGGTGTGTTATTTTTTTTCAATGAGTACATGTCGTCTTCATGTTTGAATGACAAAAAAACTAGTACGAGCGAATGCTTGTCACACTGTACTGTACTGACAGTAAAGAGAAAGGCAGTTTTGCAAGGCAGAAAACATGATTTTTCTTTGGTTTTGGTTTCAGAAACGATAAAAAATATAAGATTTACAGTACTGATAAATGTTTTTCATATTGTTTGATTTAATATTATTGTTTAAAATAAAGCACTATGCGCAAAGTCTCTGAACTGTATCATAAGGTAATGTCTGTTCATCGTCAATTTTGGTCAACATCCTGTTTCGCAGCACATAATGGGAATGTTAAACAGCACATACCTGTATTCAAAACAAACAGCAGTTACACATCATAACTAGGAAGGCAGCGTTTGCGATATTTACTGCGTCCCTTTTAAAATCGTGATTTTCAAGTCAGTAGAGAAATGTAAATAATTAACATACTGTTTTACACCATATGTGTGCTACAACACCATGTGTGAGCTCCTCAGTCTCTAAGCAAGCGTTAGTGCTCATGTCAGCCATGCCTCTAGGGAGTAGACTAGATGCTTCTATAATGGGAACAGTCTTCCTGTTTCATAGAAGTAATCAATGCCCTTCCCGTTTAACATTCAATATCAACAGGAAGCATAATGCAATGAGATCTGCTTAGGCAACGACTAAAAAGATAAGAACAGTGTACTACTAGACATCAGCAATCAAAGTGCATGTAAAATTAAAATAACACACTTTTACCTGCATACTCACAAATATTGTATATGACCGATGTAGATAAGATTTTTATTTCTTATTATAATTCTTAAGACCTTAGCCATTAAAGTGAACAGACTTTGATCTGATGGACGTTAAGTGTCACATACCTGTAAAAAATGATCAGTATAGACAGTAGAGCAGTCACAATTTTAAATGTGCATGAGAATCACTATAAAAATCTGCTTGCCAACAGGGAAAAACTGGATCAGGCCATTGAGGAGTTCACACTGTCCTGTGCAGGCTACTGTGTAGCTACCTATGTGCTGGGAATTGGAGATCGCCACAGTGACAACATTATGATCCGGGAGAATGGTCAGGTAGGTTAGAAATTCTCAAATTATTATTATTTTTTCTTTGTTTTGCTCACATCTCCAACATAACAGGTAATGGGCTTCCAAAGCTGCATTGTTTACTACAACGAGAAACTATAATGCCTTATTCTATTCATGGATAGAGTTGGGGGGAAGAACTGAAGAGGAACATACAAGTTTGGCTATTTTTAATAAAGGAACAGGCTTTATGATGCCAGTTGAAAAAAGATGTTATATCCTTTATGCTATTTCCAAGAGAAAAAGTAAGCATGAATCAGTTTTGTGACCGCTAGAATGAGGAAACAAATAAACAAGTGCTTATTTAATGTTAGTGGTTCAATTGCATTGCTATTCTATTTCTGGCTGGTAAGTATTGTTACATTCAAATAATCTGTATAACAAAACAACAGACTTATTCAAGTTACCGAAGATGCTACTAACTGAAAGAGCTCAGGTTTTCTACCATGGCTCTAATGTTTCTCAGTCCCAGCAGTAATAATTCACAGAATTTTGGAGCAGATTTCATTCTCATGTTGGTTTCCATAAGTTATTGTTACTTAATCCTGCTTAAACTGTTCTAGTTTAAATGTTTTAAACACAGAAAGTTCCTTGATATATTTGGCATATACCACATTTTGCCACCATCTTGGGAAATGTAAACAAAGCAGCACAACACTGTTTGGCAAATGTAACATCTGTGAACAGGACTGTATCTCTAAAGCTACCACAAAACAGCATGTTCTTTCTTCTAAACAAGCATTTCGAATGGGGTTGAAATGAGTACAATTGATTTTACTGTGTAACTTTTCCTCTTGAAAAGGATCTTAACATGAAGGCTCTGAGTATTGATTTGAATAGTCACATGAAAGACTATAGCCTCTGGCTAAAAACAGAATTGTGCTTTGCTGCTAATGTAAATCTATAAAGTGTTCATTATTGGCTAACTGATTAGGTACACCTACTGTTCTAGAACAGAAGCACTCTGATGTCGTAGAGTGTTAGTTGGTGTGTGTGTGTGTGTGTGTGTGTGTGTGTGTGTGTGTGTGTGTGTGTGTGTGTATAATAGTTGCAGCAGTGTTATTGAGACTTGCCAATGAAAAATCAGGGTCACTACTGTGATGAGAATGGTCCACCACCCATATATCTGTTTAGTGGTTCTGGGGAGGTCCTTATCCATTGATAAGCTGGGAAGTGGGTGGCTGGAAAATTGTGCATAGAAAGACATAGGCTCTGGTCAGTAACTGTTAGCAATACCATACATGGATAAAATACCCAATTAGTGTAATTAAATTAAGCTGTACATTATAAATTGACAACTGAATGTAGATGTTCATGTTTGGTTCCTGAAAATCTTCCCTTTTTGTGTGTGTTTTAGCTATTTCACATAGACTTTGGGCATTTCCTGGGGAACTTCAAGGCGAAGTTTGGGATCAACAGAGAACGTGTGCCTTTCATTCTCACATACGACTTTGTCCACGTCATTCAGGAGGGCCGGACCAATAACAGCGAAAAGTTTGAACGGTTAGAATACCAGCATGTTGTTGATCATACCTTCATGTTGAAGTACATACATGACGTTTTCCGTGGGATATCAGGTTATAATACACTTATAATAACAATGTAAAATTGTGTGTCGTGTTTGACAGTTTTCGCGAGTGCTGTGAACAGGCCTATAAGATCCTCTGCCGGAACGGCACTCTGTTCGTGAACCTGTTTGCCTTGATGAGAGCTGCAGGACTTCCTGAGCTCAGTTCGTCTAAAGACATCCAGTACCTGAAGGTAAGAGCCCACTGGAGCATGTATACATGTTACATTATATTTAATAGTAAAGCAGGTGGTTCTGGAAGAGTTTAATTGGAGTATACAGCTGAGCAGGCAGGGGTTATGGGATAAAGTTCTGGGCCTTTTCTTGGGACATGAACTCGCAACTTTCTGGTCACTAGCACAGAATCTTAACCACTGGCTGTTCGTAGTTTCTAACACAGGGGAAATGTGGTTGTTAGTTATGGCAAATGGCATACAAATACTCATGACTATTCCATTATTTAAAATTAGTTCAATAGTCTGCACTCCTTTCTTAAGTAAAAAATTCTGTCAGTCCAGCCTATATTCAAGTGAATTTATAAGCATCTAATACAGTGGGGCAAAAAACTATTTAGTCAGCCACTGAATGTACAGGTTCTCCTACTTAGAAAGATGATAGAGGTCTGTAATTTTTATCATAGGTACACTTCAACTTTGAGAGACAAAATGAATTATGATGGAAAATAAGTACATGGTCAATAACAAAAGTTCAACTCAATACTTTGTAACATAACCTTTGTTGGCAATGACAGAGGTCAAACGTTTCCTGTAAGTCTTCACCAGGTTTGCACACACTGTAGCTGGTATTTTGGCCCATTCCTCCATGCAGATCTCCTCTAGAGCAGTGATGTTTTGGGGCAACACGGACTTTCAACTCCCTCCACAAATATTCTATGGGGTTGAGGTCTGGAGACTGGCTAGGCCACTGCAGGACCTTGAAATGCTTTTTACGGAGCCACTCTTCTGTTGCCTGAGCGGTGTGTTTGGGATCATTGTCATGCTGGAAGACCCAGCCACCTTCCATCTTCAATTCTCTCACTGATGGAAGGAGGTTTTGGATTAAAATCTCATGATCATTTTGACCCCACAGGATGAGATCTTGCATGGAGCCCCAGATCGAGGGAGATTATCAGTGCTCTTGTACGTCTTCCATTTTCTTACAATTGCTCCCACAGTTGATTTATTCACACCAACCTGCTTGCCCATTGTAGATTCACTCTTCCCAGCCTGGTGTAGGTCTACAATTTTCTTCCTGGTGTCCTTCGACATGGTTGAGTTTGGAGTCGGACTGTTTGAGGCTGTGGACAGGGTGTCTTTATACAGATAACGAGGTCAAAACAGGTGCCATTAATACAGGTAATGAGTGGAGGACAGAAAAAGAGCTTCTTAAAGAAGTTGTTACAGGTCTGTGAGAGCCATTAAATCTTGCTTGTTTGTGGGTGACCAAATACTTATTTTCCACCATGATTTACAAATTTTTTTTAAAATTCTTTTTTAAAAATCCTACAGTGTGATTTTCTGGATTTTTTTTCTCATTTTGTCTCTCATAGTTGAAGTGTACCTATGATAAATTACAGACCTCTGTCATCTTTCTAAGTAGGAGAACTTGCACAATCAGTGGCTGACTAAATACTTTTTTGCCCCACTGCATAAGTATCATAATTCTGCTGAACAAAATCCAGCCTGATCAGCACAACCATATTACATGAAACCAATGAGACCAGCACCTACTAACATTGAGAACTCATGTGCTTGATAAGCTTGACTTTCAAAAAATCCTTAATACAGTCAGCTCAGCATTCAGGTTGTTTGGGTGATGAGGTGTCTGTTTATTTGAAAACTACATTTGATCTTCTTACATTCTAATAGTATTGACATAATGTGTTTTTAATTGACTATTTGTATTCTTAAAGGACTCCTTAGCTTTGGGCAAATCTGAAGATGAAGCACTGAAGAATTTTAAAGTAAAGTTCAATGAAGCTCTGCGGGAGAGCTGGAAGACCAAGGTGAACTGGATGATGCATGCGTTTGCCAAAGATAACAGATAAATTGTATCATTTGCAATAGACACTTTTGTATGCCAGTCAAAGGGACGCAAAAAGAAATCTGAAACCCTGATCTGAACTTTACAGAAGTGATACATTCCTCTGTTGGTTTCTATTATGTTTTTTGATGGTACATTATACACTGTCAGATATGAGATTTGTAGTTGCAAAATAGTACATGTATGTATTAGTTTGTTAGTTTGGGGAATATGAAAGAAATCGTATCCGAAAACAAACCAGGCTACATGTTCTAAAAATGTAATCTTTGTTGCAGCTCATTTATCTGCAGTCACTGATTTGATGCTGTATTACTGTGTAAAGCACTGGAAAAGCTCTGAACTCGTGTGATCTGAAAGAGTGTATGTATTTATAATTTGTAGTTGTACAGAACAGATTGACTACTTGCCAGGAGAAGAAAACACTTTCAGTGTTTCATAGAGTTTACATTCCTTAAAGTTGTACTTTATCTATTTGTACTTGAATGTTTTGGTTGTAAATATTCCTTTTTGGTCGTATTTAAAGTTTTGAGTATTTTGGATTATTTCTAGTTGTGTGTGCAAAGGAAAATCATGAAATCATAATTGTGGGTATGAGCCTGAAATATTTAGCGTTTTGGATGTTCTTGGCCTGTGGAACAATGTATTTATTAAGAGCTAAACACTTTAGGTTTTGTTGTCCAGGCTCATGTCGGCCCATGCTTTTTATGAATGCTTGCACTTCACAAAGACAGATCAGTTGAAATGATCTACCTCTTTGGTAAGGTTCAGGGCCAGGCAAGGTTTTATTTCATGATTTTTTTCGAGAATTTACTTGGAATGCACTTGGAAACAGTATGTGCCTATGTTTGAGAATACTGCACTCAAACACTTTTTTTTTTTTTTGATTACTTTCATTTGTAAAATTACAGAACGCTTGAGATTTAAGTGTAACTATGTGCATTATGTTTCTGGTCTAGCAGCGAAGAAATGATTGTTTGTTGTACTTCTGTAGAATAGTAACATGCTTCCTCTGAAATGTGTAATGGCAGCCATTGCCTGTTTTTCAACTGCTGCTTATGCAGTGTCACAGGGCAGCTAAACGAGTCTGGAGAGGGACGCTAACTACCCCAGCCTGTATAAGTATTTTCACAAGCACCTGCAAGTGGGTAGTATCGACCGGCTGGGAAACATGAATTGCTTCATTCCCACAAGTAAATGTACTTACACAGGGCAAATTATGCACTTTTTGGCTCTCGGTCATGGATGGCATCATCAGGGATTGATCTTGTGAGCTCCCAACAATAAGGCCATCACTCTTCTTACCTCAAGGAATATCACTGATCCTTGTTGATTTCCAGTACCCTCCTAAAATAGAACTGCAAATTGACTGCTAGTATGTTCCCCTTACAAGACTGAATGGCACGAGTCATGTGTGTTTGTTTACACGTGGCACAGATATGGATTTTTAAGCATGTAAACACACAACTTTTTAGGGACTTTTTTTTAAAAGAGACACATTCCTGCATGGTATAAGGTCCAATATCATTTACAACCTAAATAAAAATGGTCAGACTGGCCTAAGCTGTCTGGCTGTGTCATACTCACATACAGCTTATGAGCCATCACCCAACCTCCAAATCAAATAATCTTTTTGAAAAGGCTTGGGTCGCTGAGTCATTCACGTCTCTAACTTTTTTCATGCTGTTGCTGCATGTGGATCATGCGTGTGATGTTGATGATGTTATTTAATTGATTATTTAATATGATGGGTCTATTACAGTGCTGAGTGCAAACAATCACTGCACAGAGGCCAGATCTAAAAAAACAAATAAGAGTTTAGCTTGAAGCCTTGTGTTATGAATAAGGGTATAAAGGTACATATTTTTCAGGTGAAATGCAGTTACTTTTGCCAACGATTGCAACAAAGTTATTTTCACTGAGATTTGTGTGGTATGTCATTTGGACTATGTACAGTCAAATAGGCTTGCTAATAAGCTAGATTGCTAACTAGCTGTTTTGCAACTAATAAAGTGTAATAATTAAAGGGATTTCCTTTGAGACTTGCATGATCTTTAATCTTTGAACAGTCATTTGTTTGTTTTATTTGATTTATTTAAAGTTGCTATACACAATTACATCTGTACACAAGTTCACATCAAGACTAGTTCTCTATACACTCAGATTAGGCCAATTTAGCGTAATCAGTTAACCTAATAATAACCTAATTCATGTCTTTGAACTGTGGGAGGAAACCAGAGTACCCGGAGTAAACCCACACGGACACGGGGGGATATGGACATAGAGAATGAACCCAGGTCGCTCTACCCTGGAATTGAACCCAGGACCTTCTTGCTGTGAGGCAACAGTGCCACCCAGCGAGCCACCATGCTGCCACCTGGCAGTTTAATGGACGAGACTGTGTTTATTGCCAGGAGAACATTAACTGCCTGACTGGATTGTGCCAGAAATTCCAGGGAACACATCCCACCTCACACCTGTAAATTTGTATAACATGTTATTTTAGAGATTTTTAATGAAACCTATACTGTATGTCTGTGTTGCCAATGTAACTAGATTCTGTGGAAACCATAAAACGTTAGGAAAAGAAAGCAAATTAAATGACTTTCACTGTATTATTGCAGCATTGAAAAGTTGGATAGGACTACATAAGACTAGCTTTAGAAGGACATTTTAGTGACCAAATAATTATACACTGCCTGGCTAAAATCACTTAACATTTGGATTCAAATAAATAAATTCCTAAGAGCCTTTGATTGGATAATTGCTGTAGTGATTAATATGTTTTAGCTGACAACAATTCTTTTAACCTGAGGTAGTGATTAACTTCTCATTTCTTAAACAGCCATGTCAGAAGACATATTCTCTGGTCATGGAAAAGATGTTAGTTCTGTTTCAGTGGAGTCTAATTATTGGTCCATATCAAGCAAAGAAAACAACTAAGGAGACTGCTGAAATGCTTGGAATTGGGTTAAGAACTGTCCAATGCATTATTAAAACCTGGAAGGATTGTGGTGAACCGTCAAATTTGAGGGAAAAATGTGATCAGAAGAAATCTTGAATGACCTTAAACAGAGGTCACTGAAATGCTTGGTGAAGCTGAATCATTATTAAATCAACAACAGTACTCATGGCTATGATTAATAATGCAAGAAAAACCATTTCCATATGGAAAATGTGGCAAGATCTCACACTGGGATTAAACAGCTGTTTGGCCATAAGAAAACAACCTGTTACTGAGGTTAATCGGGGGAAAATTGTTCAGTTTGCCAAGGAGCATGAAGAATAGGCTTTGAAGTTATGAATCGGGGTCAGAAGGGATGTCCATGAAGTAATGGACCAGTTTATACATAATGCCCACTGCACAAGCCTCTGGAGGCAGTGCAGTGATCTGGAATTACATCACCTGGTCAGGTCTAGGCTCAGCAATGTTATCTGGCAATAAAATGAAGTCAGCGGAGTACTTGAATGTACTGAATGACCTGGTTATCCTATCAATGATTTGTTTTTTTCTTCCCTGATAGCACAGGCATATTCTAGGACGACAATGAGGAACAATTTTCATGTATGCATTGGCCACCATAGAGTCCTATCTGCATTGAAAGTCTTTAGGATGTCATGTAGAAGACTTTGCAGATTGGTTAGACTGTCATCCTGTCATCAATACAACTGTGGTAGCCTAGCGGTTAAGGTACTGGACTATGGACCAAAAGTCCAGGGTTCAAATCCCACCTCTGCCAAGCTGCCACTGTTGGGTCCTTGAGCAAGGCCCTTAACCCACAATTTCTTGGATTGTAAGATTGTATCAATTGTAAGTCGCTCTGGATAAGGGCGTCTGCTAAATGCTGTAAATGTAATACAAGATCACAACCAAAAAAAAGCAAATCTGGAGGCTACAGGTGGTCCAACGAAATATTACAGAGTATGTGTTTTGGTTGTAGTTTTAATTCCTGATATATAGGCATATATTTGTGTCAGCAGGTAGCCTATTCCATTCTGTTCTCAGTACAAAACATTAATTTATTGCCCATGGTAACAGCCTGAGAAACTGTGGAGCATTTTAAACAATAGTATTTGCAGTTGTGTTCTTTGTGTGGGTTTTAAGTAACAAAAACTTCAAACAGAGGAATGTCTTTTCAAAAATACAGGAACCATAGTAGCATTTAGTTCTTGCACATAATTAAGAATTTAAGACCCCTATAAACCTTAAAGAACTTGTAGGCAAATGGTTTGTTATGTGATGGGAAAGTGACAGAACTTTAGTTTGAATAAATTACAAGTTTAAGTTGCATTCTCAAAGAGGATGTCTGTCATATTGCAACAGTGCTGCAGCTGTTTGGTTAGGACATTCATTTTTCAAATTAAGTTATTAAATAAGAGTTCACAAACCATCTCCAGCCTGAATTATGAATGAATAATCAATGTTTTCAATAAATACATGAACAATTATGTGACTGTGTGTTATTAACTTATAATTGTGTTATAAGCTAAAATAATAATCCCAATCCTAAAATCTTACATTTAAATCTATATTCAAAGTAAGTGCCTTAATTGATTTATTTACTTATTTGTTTTGTCATTCAGAAAATAAAGGGACACATGACGGCAGAAACCAATCATTATCATGGGGAAGATGAAAGAACAACCAAAATTAAGTTTACCTTCATTAATCAGTGAACGGTACACATCTGAAAATATCCATATATACTGTTAGGGCAGTGATTAAGAAGTTAAAAACAACTGGAGCTGTAAACCTGTCTGGAACTTAGATGCAGGTGTAATTTGCACCCACACACAGGACTATGGTTAGAGAGGCAACAATTTCTGCAAGGGTCATTGGTGGATATATTCATAAGATAGTGGCTTTTTGGAGTCACAAAGTCTCCAAATCTATAATTAGATGCCACATGTATTACAACATTTAACTAAAACCCCAAATAAGAAAAGGTTGGAACAGTATGGAAAATGCAAATAAAAAATATATGCAGTGTTGATTACATTTCCTTTTCCTTTTATTTCATTGTAGACAGTATGAATGAACCCAAGATATTTCAGATTTTTTTTCTGCTCAACTTAATTTCATTTGTTAATAAACATCCATTCCTGCATTTAGAGCCTGCAGCACATTCCAAATAAGGTGGGGCGGGCCAGTTTGGGTCTAGCAATGATCTAAATTGCGCAAGCCTTATGTTAACCATGTCAAGAATTGACTTTGACTTCTCTGGGCTAAGAGGCATCTGGAATGGACCATCACAAAGTGGAAACATGTACTGTGGTCAGACCAATCAGTATTCCAGATCTTTTTTTTTAGAAGAAATGGACCATCCAGATTATTATCAGCAAAAAAGCCAGGTTCTGTCATGGTATGGGTTTGTGTCAGTGCCCTTTGCAAAGGTCATTTACACTTCTGTGCTGGCAGCATTAATGCAGAAAAATACACTGAGATTTTATAGCAACATAAGCTGCCTTCAAGAAGACATCTTTTCCGTCCATGCATTTTTCAACAAGACAATGCAAAACAAGCCAAATCAGAAAAAGTTTGGACTGAAATATATAAATCCCTTCCAGTCTTTCTTTGAGGAACATTGTTTTTAAACATTTCAATAATTTTCTTATACATTTCTTGACAAACTGGAGATCCCCTGTCCATCTTTGCTCTCTCAGTCTTTCATGGATACTGCTTTTGTACCAAATAATGATTATAATCACCTATTGACATCACCTGTTTAAAATCACATTATTTTTTAAGTTATTTACCTCATTATTAGCCCTAAATTGTCAATGTCCCAACTTGTTCTCTTGGTGAAAATGCCTTGTTGATGCCAGAGGTCAGAGGAGAATGGGATTGACTGTTTTGAGCTGATAGCAAGACCACTGTAAGTCAAATAAACACTTGTTACAACTGAAGTGTGCAGAAGAGTATCTATGAATGCACAACACATCAATCCTTAAAACAGATGGGCTACCGCAGCAGAAGACCACAGTGGGTGCCACTCCTATCAGCTAAGAACAAGCAACTGAGGCTACAATTAGCTTGCTCTCCCTAAAAATGTTCAACAGTAGATTGGAAATATGTTCCCTGGTCTGATGAGATGAGTATTGATTTCTGCCGTAACATCTGGATGGTAGAGTCAGAATTTTGTGTAAACAACATGAAGTCATGGATCCATCTTATCAACGGTTCAGGCTGGTGGTGGTGTAATGGTGTGGTGGATATTTACTTTTCACACATTGGGCCTTAACACCAATTGAGCATTGTTTAAATGCTACAGCCTACCAGTGTATTACGGCTGACCATGTCCATCCCTTTATGACCACAGTGTCCCCATCTTTTACGCGTCAGGTCACAAACTCAAATCATCTCTGACTATTTTCTTGAACATGACACTGTAGTCAAATGGCCTCTACAGTCACCAGATCTCAATCCAGTAGTGCACCATTGGGATGTGGTGGAATGGGAGGTTTGCATCATGGATGTGCAGCCCACAAATCTGCAGCAATTGCATGATGCTATCATGCCAATATGAACCAAAATCTCTGAGGAATGTTTCCATCACCTTGTTGAATATGTGCCATGAAGAATTTAGGTCATTTTGAAGGCAAAAGTGGGCCCAATCCAGCACTAGCAAGATGCACCTAATAAAGTGACCGGTGAGTATAAGTCTATACTATATGTAATAGAGATATTGTGAAAACATACTTGAAAACATACTTCAGCGCGCAAAATCACTCAAGGACCAGGTTTTTTGCATGTTACATAGTCTCTGTTAAGCAACGTACTGCAATAAACGACACGTCGCTCCCTGGTGGCCAATATTGAGTTTATCTCTTCTGATAACTGAGCAGCAGCTTGGGCTTTAACCATAATCAGACTGCCTCCTGCAGTAGGATTGGCTAGCAGTTTACAGTCATTTTGGACAGTAACCAATCATCAGTTGTTTTCAGTGACCAATCAACGGCTGTGGGCGTGACTTTCCTGAATACGGGTGAGAAAACAATCGGTCTCCGGTCCTTCCTTGGTTCCACTCAGCTCTTATTGACTGTCGGGGATGAGAGACCGGAACCGGGGGCGTCCTTAGAAATTACTTCAGATAAAATACAAAGGAAAAAATCCTGGCACAGGAGAGGTGAGTCATAAAAGCGATAAGACTTGAATGTGTTTAATAAAATAAGAGAGAGCCGCGGCAGCGGTAGCATTCAGTATTATGTTAGCTCGTTAGCTTAGCTTAGATAACTGTATGGGGGAACTTCATTCAAGGCTTTGTTAGAAAGCCCAGTGCAGTCTGTGAGCTTGCTTCAGAAACTAGGTTTCTCTAACCAGCTGCTTGTAGACTGTTCTCTACAACGATGGGCTGCAGTATTAATGACGGTTTAAATGTTGTTACAGCCCGTCCGTCTGCTTTATTTGGAAGCTTTTGTAAACTAATGATTTGCTATGTGGCAAAATGTATCACAATGCCTGAAAGCGTTTGCAGTACACGCGTTATGTATCACGGTGCTTAGTATTGCTGAGGACCTGCTGACCAGTGCCAATAATACTGTTATTAAAATAAATAAATAAATATAAGGTTTGTGTGCAACCTGTGTAAAATAATTGAGCTGTTCGGTATTGCTCTGGACTACTAATCAAAAGGTTGTCAGTTCCCTTTACTAAGATGCCACAGTTTAACCTTTAGCTGCTCAGCTCAATTTTAAATCGGTCTGAATCTAGGCCTCTGCTGAATACTCTAAATGAAAACAGTCCAGTGTCAGCACAGAAAAAGACACGACAAGAAAATTGCTCTTACTGAAGCCTGATCCAACTTGTGTTCTCCTATATGTAAGGTTACATGAAACACACAGGACCTGACTCAGATAACCTACTAATAACTAACAGTTAGAGGATGTGAAAACTATGGGCATCAAAATTATATTTCTCACTTTACCTGGACACGCAATGCATGCTGGGAGCCACACTAGTATGCCACACCCACTTTACCACAGTCTGTGAGGATGCCGGTGCCACACAGCCTCCCCTCCAACAGTCAGATGTCCCCAGTAACTTCCACTCCCCTAACAAGGCCTGGCATACAGCCCCAAAACAGAAGGCCTTGCTGAAAAGTACATATTTGTGATGACACTGATGTAGTGAGCTAGGAAGCCCAGTGGGCACTGCTCCCTCTGTCTGAGATTGTGGTGATCAGACAGGGTAATCCAGAAAAGATTTTCTTCTAGCACCAAAGTGAGTTGTACAGCCGAGGTTACCACTGTCCAGCCATAAAGTTGAGCCACTAACTGTAGCCTAGCTTCATAGCATGGTAGGTGAAATGGCCCTCACTGGGCCCAAGCACTGCAACTGCTGATGAACGGCTGAACGATGGGCTGTTGTGTCATCGGCATGGTGTCAGCTCCAAGTGCCATTTACTATACTTTATGTAGGACAAACCGTGATATATCGAGTAAATTCGAAATATTGTCCAAACTGTGAGTTTGTTAATTAGTGTGACTATGAATGTATATACATAATACATATATGTCTTAATGTTACTATCATGCTGCAGTGTTCTGCATAACATGGCAACCGAAGATTTCAGAATTATAATACAGGGAGGATGCTTGTATCAGCTCGAGTGTTAGTTGTCACTAAGTTTTTGAGATCTTTATTATTTTAGAAGTGGCAAAGCAGTATGTGGGGGCACCCAGGTGACACGACAGTCTAATACGCTAGCCCACCACCACAGTGCCCACCATCACAGTGATCCGGTTTCGAGTACCTTCCGGATGGGTTGGGCATTACATCGTGATCTCAGTGATTTTGACCGTGGAGTGATCACTGGTGCCAGAAGGGCTGGTTGTAGTATTTCTATAACTGCTGATCTCCTGGGATGTTCATGCACAGTGGTCTCGAGTTTACTCAGAATGATGTTAAATAAAAAAAACATCCAGTGAGCAACAGTTCTGCAGTTGAGAGAGGCCAATGCAGAATGGATAGACTGGTCCAAGCTGACTGAATGCCTCAGTAACTCAGATTACAATCACTCTATACAATTGTGGTAAGCAAAGCGGAAGGCATCTCAGAATGCACAACTTGTCAGTCTTTGGGATGGATGGGCTACAACAGCAGAATACCACCATATCCACCATGTCAGGTTGCACTTCTGGCAGTCAAGAACAGAAAGCTGAAGCTGCGATGGGCACAGGCTTACTAAAACTGGACAGCTGAACATGGGAAAATATTGCCTGATTTGATGAATCTCCATATCTGATAAGGCGCACATATAGTATGGTGAGAATTGAGTGCCAACAGCATGGACCCAAGCTGTGGCATCAGTTTAGGCCCGTGGAGGGGGTGTATCGGTGTGGGAAATGTTTTCATGGCACAGCTTTGGCCCATTAGTACCTAACAGCCTATCTGAATATTGCTGCTAGCCATTTGCATGCCTTAATAGCCACAATTTGTCTAACTTCTAATGATTACTTTCAGCATGGTAATGCACCATGCCACAGTGCAAAAGTCATCTCAGACTGGTTTCATAAACAAGACAGTGGGTTCAGTAATCGTCTGTGGCCTTCCCAGTCACCGGACCTGAATCCAACAGACATTTTTGGGATGTGGTAGAGTGGGAGATTTGCAGCATGAAAGTTCATCTGAAAAATGTGCATGAATTGCAGGTTGCTGTCATGTCAGCATGGAGCAGATCTCAGAGCTGTGAGGCTAAGAGACTGCACCACTGTGCCACCCTAATAGGGGTGCAAACAGATTTCAAGAAGCATGTATAGACATTCTTGCCCCACAATGCATTTCCAATATGGAAGTGGCAGTATTCCAGAAACAGAAGCAACACTACAATCCCTGGCAAAAGTTATGGAATTAATAATTTGCCCATGATTCACACAGCTTTTTTACTTCGTAGCAAATACGCAAATCTCATGATATCAAAGAGTTTTGTTTAATATAAGTACATTCTGCCTTTCTGGAGTGCATCTCATACCTCAAGTTATATTTCTCCAAGCAGAGGAAATGTTTTTTGGAATCAGTCAATCAACAACAACAATAAAAATCACATTTAGTACTTTGTTGGCCCTCTATTGGTTTTTATGACAGCCTGACATGGACTTCAGGAATGAAAAACAATATTCTACATCAAGCTGGTTCCACCTTTCTCAAAGGAGCTTTGCTTCTTTTAATTTGCACTGTATATTTTCAGTTGAATTGAGATCTGGACTGACATTGAGATTTGATGGCCATGACATTCATTTGTGAATCCTTTAGAATTTTTTATATTTCTGCATAAATTTGATGTAAAACTATATCAACTATTCACACAAGTTCTAAAAGTAGAAAAAGTGCAGCAATAACTCAACTAAATGTTTCTGGTAACTGTTGATCTGTCTTGCACATTTTAGCCCATTCCTCCGTTGAGAACAGCTTCAACTCTGGAATGTTGGTGGGTTTCCTCACATTAGCTGCTCGCTTCAGGTCCTTTCACAACATTTCTGTTGGATTGGGGTCAAGATGTTGACTTGGCCATTCCAAAACATTAACTTTATTCTTCTTTAACCATTCTTTGGTAGAACGACTTGTGTGCTTAGGGTTGTTGTCTTGTTGCATGACCCACCTTCTCTTGAGATTCAGTTCATGGACAGATGTCCTGACATTTTCCTTTAGAATTTGCTAGTATAACTCAGAATTCATTTTTCCATCAGTCATCAAGCCGTCCTGACCCAGATGCAGCAACACAGGCCAAAACATGATACTACCTCCACCGTGTTGTCCATATTGGGTATTTCTCCAGTCAGAACGCTTCTCATTTAAACCAATATTTTTTTCCTAATCCATCCACAACATTTTTATGTTAGTCTTCTGGCTTGACTTTTAGCAGTCTGTAGATGAGCCAAGTCCCTTTTGAAAAGCAGTGGCTTTCTCCTTGCAACCAGTGTTGTTCCGTGTTCTTCTGATGATGAACTCATAGACATTATCATTAGCCGATGTGAGAGAGGCCTTTAATTGCTTAGATGTTACTCTGGGTTCATTTGTGACCTTGCTGACTATTATACACCTTGCTTTTGGAGTGATTTTTGTTGGTCAGCCACTTCTTGGGTGGGTAACTACGGCATATAATTTCTTCCATTTGTACATAGACTGTGTGATTGTGTCCAGAATTTGAGTTGGTTGTGTGACCTTTTCTAGTCTGATGAGCATCAACATTGCTTTCTCTAAGGTCCTCACAAATCTACTTTGTTTGTGCCGTGATACACTTCCACAAACGAGTTGTGAAGGGCAGACTTTGATAGATCTCTGTTCTTTAAACACAACAGGGAACTGACGAAGTAACTTTGTGTATCGATGTAACCTTGTCTGTTGTAAATAGCTATTGATGCTGAAAGTGATGTCAAATAATCCAAATAAACAAACAGTATAAAGTGCTAGTATTTGCAGGATGTGAGGGTAAGTGTAGCATATCACTGTTCACCACTCCTGTTAGTTGATTTTCATACCATTTCATTGACTGTATCATATCAAAACCTCCATATGTCGAAACAATTATAAGCATGCGTATCTTAACACCCCTTACTAATTATAGAGTGATTAATCATAGGGTTGGGAAGGTGATGGCTTAGTGCAGCACTTCCAGAATCTCACCAAATGGTGCCTGAGTGGTGATGGGACTATTTTTGTGTCCCCACACCCATTAAAGCCATTGGAAAGTCTAAAGCATATTGTATTTACGCTGTACTGCAGAGCTCACAGTCAGTTATTAATCTGATACTGGCAAGCAGCTTGCCTGTTTAAGATGCTTGAAGTTTTTGTATAGGTTTCAGAGCTGACTTGGCAGAGTGAGCTACTTGTGCACTTAAATGAAAACAGATCTCCACAGTATGACATTGAATACATTAATCAGAGCAAGACAGTGTCCAAAACCACACAAATGGTATATCCCACTTGCTGTCCTGCTAAGTTGTATGCCAAATAGTATACCGCTGCTGTTTTAAAGACTATTATGATGATGATTCATGGTTGCTAACATTATTGATTTATTTCCTTTTTAAATACACCAATCATCAGCCATACCAATAAAACTACTGACAGATGAAGTGAATAACATTGACAGTGTGACGCTCTGGACCATGTTCTTTTGGTAAACCTCGGGTCCTGGTATTCATGTGTATGCTACTTTGACAAATACCAACTACCTAAACATTTTTGCAGTCTAAGTACATCACTTCATGGCAATGGTATTCCGTAATGGCAGTGGCCTCTTTCAGCAGGATAATGCACAACTGTATTTTAAGTAAAGTAAATGGGTGTATATATAATATACTTAAATATTAATTCTGACCAGCCTCTGAAGTGGGCAGTAAGCCTCATATATGGTTCAGACGTGCGACTTGACCATAAATCTGATGTGGTAACGAAGTATGACACACTTTGCAGCTCCTATTCAGATGTCTCTTTACGCTTTGTGTATAGCTGGGGAAGTGCTGTCTGAGAGAAATGTTTATGGTCAGGGAGTTGCTAATGAGGGACAAATAATCAGCCACTTAAATCTGACATTTTCGGCCATGCTTACAGGCTTCGTATCTTTTGCAATAAAATAGGCTATTGCATTTGTGATATCACTCTCTTTTTTTTTTGTTCTAAGGGATGATTTTTTTTTTAAACCAGACACTATGGTCTGTTGTGGTTGCACAGGTATCATACTGGTTGTTTTATGGGGACCACAAGTACTTGCTTGGGTCTGGGGCTCTAAAGTCTTGCATTATGTGTGCTTTAATGGATGGCACTACTTCAGATGGTAAAGGGATTAGTGGTATTACCTGTCTTTGTGGGAACATGCTTTCGACACAGAATGCATGCTACTCTGCTTCTTCTTGAACATAAAGTACCAAAAATATCTCCGCACTGCTGAATTCCTATTTTATATTATTTTAAAATATGGTTATGGTAATGACCTGCTATATAGTGTGGTGGTACATATTTAAGATTCAGCTTAGATCTCAGCCCCTAAAGCTTGGACAAGTGTAGCTTATGCCCAGCCCAACCTCCATGTCCCAAGGGGTGATGATGATCAGCTGTCTTTGTGCCGAAGACTTGGGCCTGGCTTGGACCTCCTGCCATGCTTCACCATGCTTTATATGCTGAGGATTAAGCCCCCTGCTGTGGATGTCAGCCTGCTCCACCCCAGATTCAGTCTGTTAGACAAAGCTAGTGTTTTATGCCTGTAGGGTTGCTATCTAAGTGAAGGTTTCTGTACATCATATGCATGTTTTTTGTGAAAGCCATAATATTTAATCTTTCCAAGCTGAAAGTAGACTACCTAACCATGTGGATTAGACAGAAAGCTGGTCTATTTTGCACATGATGCTGCAGGCAAGAATTTATATTGAAAGACAGCAAAATATATAGTTTGTTAATATAATTGCTATATTTTTATGTGTAGTAATCACATCTCAGAGACCTGCAGGGTGTGAATAAGCATTCTAACGATATATACAGTGGTGTGAAAAAGTCTTTTACATGTCTGTCACACTTAAATGTTTCGGAACATCAAATCAATTTAAATATTAGTCAAAGACAAAACAAGTAAACACAAAATGCAGTTTCTAAATGAAGGTGTTTTTTATTAAGGGAGAAAAAAAATCCAAACCTACATGGCCCTGTGTGAAAAAGTGATTGCCCCCCTTTGTTAAAACATAACTATGGTTTATCACACCAGAGTTCACTGTCTTTAGCCACACGCAGGCCTGATTATAATAGGACCTGCCTGACAAAGTGAAGTACACCGAAAGATCCTTAAAAGCTACACATCATGCGGAGATCCAAAGAAATTCAGGAACAATTGAGATCCGTCAGTCTGGAAAGGGTTATAAAGTCATTTCTAAATCTTTGGGACTCCAGTGAACCACAATGAGAGCCATTATCCACAAATGGCAAAGACATGGAGCAGCGGTAAACCTTCCCAGGAGTGGCCGGCCAACCAAAATTACCCCAAGAGTGCAGCGACGACTCATCCAAGAGGTCACAAAAGCCCCCACAACAACATCCAAAGAACTGCAGAACTCACTTGTGTCAGTTAAGGTCATTGTTCATGCCTCCACCATAAGAAAGAGACTTGGCAAAAATGGCCTGCATGGCAGAGTTCCAAGACAAAAAAAACACTGCTGAGTAAAAAGAACATTAAAGCTGGTTTCAATTTTTCCAGAACACATCTTGATGATCTCCAGGACTTTTGGGAAAACATTCTGTGGACTAATGAGACAAAAGCTGAACTCTTTGGAAGGTCTGTGTTCCATTACATCTGGCGTAAAAGTAACACAGCATTTCAGAAAAAGAACATTATAGCAATAGTAAAATATGGTGGTGGTAGTATGATGGTCTGGGGCTGTTTTGCTGCTTCAGGACCTGGAAGACTTGCTGTGATAAATGGAACTATGAATTCTGCTGTCTACCAAAAAATCCTGAAGGAGAATGTCTGGCCATCTGTTTGTGACCTCAAGCTGAAACGAACTTGGGTTCTGCAGCAGGACAATGATCCAAAACACACAAGCAAGTCCACCTCTGAATGGCTGAAGAAAAACAAAATGAAGACTTCGGAGTGGCCTAGTCAAAGTCCTGACCTGAATCCTATTGAGATGCTGAGGCATGACCTTAAAAAGGCCGCTCATGCTCGAAAACTCTCCAATATGGCTCAATTACAACAATTCTGCAAATGTGAGTAGCCTAAATTCCTCCACATCACTGTAAAAGACTCATTGCAAGTTAACGTAAACGCTTGGTTGCAGTTGTTGCTGCTAAGGGTGGCCCAACCAGTTACTAGGCTTAGAGGACAATCACTTTTTCACACAGGGCCATGTAGGTTTGGATTTTTTTTTCTCCCTTAATAATAAACACCTTCATTTAAAAAATTTTGTGATTTCTGCATTTTGTGTTTACTTGTGTTGTCTTTGAATAACATCTAAATTGGTTTGATGTTCCGAAACACTTACCGTATTTTCTGGGCTATAAAGCGCAATATCAATGATCGGCTGCTAACGGGTATATTTTCATACATAAAGCGCACCGGGTTATAAGACGCATTAAATGAAACAAAACTATTAAGTTCCGTCGGAAGCTCAGTTTGGTCTTTACCTGGCGCAGGGCGTCTTCTTGCTTCCTCCACTTCCGTATCATTGATTCGTTAATGTAGAATTCTCTCGCAGCTGCTCTATTTCCATGTATGCATGTACCCTAATGCTGAAGCACATACCGTATTACTCCGGGATGCTGCGCACTACGGTTCCCGTAAGCTTCGTAATCTACCAAGACCGTGCTAAAACATTATGACAGATTTATGAGCGCTGTGTACCATCTACAATCGGTTCTAGGTCTGAAGGCTCAACTAGAATTAATTCAGACATTAGACGCACCGCATTTTAAGGTGCACTGTCGATTTTTGAGAAAATTAAAGGATTCCAAGGATTTCAAGTGCGCCTTATGGTCCGAAAAATACGGTAAGTGTGACAAGCATGCAAAAAAATAGAAAATCAGGAAGGGGGCACAAACGTTTTCACACCACTAATAAATATATAAAACATGTATATTTATTAACATTTATATTTATGCAGCCCTATGTATGGGTGGGATGACAAAATTAGCTAAAGAAGATAGTCTGCCATGTGTTCTTCCTAGAAATAATCACTGTGCTTTAGATTTAAAAACAACTTCATTTACATACATATAATAGATAATTGTTTTGGTTAACATCATGTAGGTCTGATGATCAGTAGCTATTGAGACTACAACCCCATATCAGAAAACGCTGGGAAAGTATGGAAAATGCAAATCTGAAAAAAATGCAATGTCTGACTTTCATCTCATTGCAGACAGTATGAACCCAAGATACAGTGGTAGGTCGGTTCTCGACCACCTTGGAACTCGTTGAATTCGGTTCTCAACGCATTTTAACTAAAAAATGTGTGTCACGGTTCTCGTTTGCTTGGTACTCTGCACACTTGCTTAAACTTGTATGAGCCGAGCCGCAAGACTTGTTTCAGCTGAATCTCAGTTCATGATTCAGTGATTCAGGTTCATAATAGCTCTTCCTCAGTGAGTGGTTATTGTGTTTTTCTTTATTTTTACATGTGCAGTACTGTATTCTCAGTGCAAATAAGTCTCCATGGGTCCTAAAAAGGTTAGTTGTAACAGCCAACCGAAACGCAGGCTGTTAGCTTAGCTGCTATGCTATCGCCCTGAGTTCACCGATAGTGCTTTGCTTTTACTTCTCAATTTCAATCCATTACTCACTAAATTACATGAGATTTTTTGAACACTTTATTATAAAATAAGCTTTGTGTTAATGATTTTGGCCAACTGCAGGTTAATGTAAGTGTTTTTAACTTATCATATCGTGACCTATTTATCATAGTCTCCTTTCCATATCTCCGCTGTGATACACTATAGACTGCTCTACCAAATACTCGCTAAACTCCTCAGTTCATGATGTATTTAACTAACATTTACAATTTACATTATTCCTTATGGTAAAAATTTACATTTACAGCATTTAGCAGATGCCCTTATCCAGAGCGACTTACAATTGGTACAGTTGTACAATCCAAGCAATTGTGGGTTAAGGGCCTTGCTCAAGGACCCAACAGTGGCAGCTTGGCAGAGGTGGGATTTGAACCCTGGACCTTCTGGTCCAGAGTCCAGTACCTTACCTTAAAAACCCATCTACCTTAAAAACTGCAGAAAATCAGATTTCGTCAGTAATCCGATCAACGGGTTTGCATGCACTCAGTAATCAGACAATGGGAAACCTCTGGGTTTGCATGAATCTTACAGAAGGATGTAATGTAAACTTCAAACTCTGTTAATTAAATATTGAAATTACTTTCCTTGAGCATTTACTGCATTTCAGAGGTTCAACAAAAATGTTCTGTAGCAACTTTGCTTCCGTGCTGCGTTTAATTCTAGGGTTGCCAGATCCCATGTGAAATATTAGCCACAGCCCTGTGGTAAAGCCCAATAAAAAGCTAAGTCTTGTAATAAAATAGAATAAGCGGACCCAGCAGCCGGGTCAGGTTACACTTACGTGCATGTGTAAGATTGAGAAAACCGATTGAAATAGCAGGAATGGGTTACATTTGCTGAGAAATCAGATTACTGAGGTAAAATCCACCACTCTTTATCAGATTTCCAGTGGTTATGTAAACAGCAGACTCTGATTTCCCAGATCAGATTAAGGCCTGTAAATCGGACACTTGAGTAAATTCAGTTATGATCGCATTATTAAGTGCACGTATACATAGTCATTGTAAGGAGGTTGTTAAGGCTACCTTTGCAGTTTTACCACATTTGTCGTTTTTGTAATCATGACAAAAAAAGGCATTTGAGCAGTGCTTTAATGTATGCACTGGGGTGTGTTTGTGTTTGTGCATTTGAGTGTAATATATTTTATTATCTCAGGACGGTACCACTTAAATTTTAAACTACTTAAAATGTTATCTTCTTTATAATGTAATTATTTTTTATCTGTCGACTCAATGTAAGCTGTAGGTTAGTCATCATTCGACTTATGTTATTACATAAATTAGCTGTGGTGATGGTTTTTGGATGTGACTTTGTATGTCTGTGTGACATATCAGTTAAAATGAGCACAGCTTTAGCCTTGTTATGAGGTGTAGCTGTGTCAGACTGGCTATGAATTCCCAAATGGGACATACGCACTGCAGTAGATTTTCTATTGTAATTCATGATGAACACTCAAGACTGCAGGACTGATTGTCATATATAACAGTTACCCCTCCAAATATTTTTTAAGGCAGGTACATGTAAGATCTACCTTATGAGGATTAATGCTGATTGCTTCATTCATCGATTCATTCTTTATAGACCAAAAATGATGTTATTGGACTTTGCAGAAATCAAGTAATATGTTCATGTGTAAAATCTGCTTAATCTCCTGAAAAGTAAGCACTGCTACACCAGCTCTTCTGTACAGTAAATAGGTTTTAGACAACGAATATGTTGAGTGCTCGATTCAGTCGGAAAGTGGTTAATTTTCAGTGACATTGTGAGTCTGTTCAAACTTAAAGTTGTGCTGGCTTCAAGTTTAATTCACTTTTTATGATACATTTCTTATTTGTTGTTTCCTAATTCCTTTCCCCGTCCTTGTAACCTTGCTGGGATTGAGACCCAGTGACTGATGAACTGAGACATACTAGCACCATCCACATTCTGACTGCTCTATAGTGTCTTTCTGTTCACTCTTGTATGCATGGTGCTTTATGAGATGCAGGTTTTCCTTTAGGGCTGAGTGTCATTTGAAATTGTATGATATCAGACACTGAATTCTATATTGTTACCGAACGATACTTTCTTTCAGCATTTTTCCTGTTCGATAGTCACAGTAAACAGTATGTGAAAGAAAAGATGTTTATAAAGGACTAGGGTTGGGCATCGAAACCCAGTACTGATTCCAAAAGTTCCATTTTATGCTTTAAAAGCGTGCCTGTGATTAGAGCAAAAATACGTCTGTATTAAGGATGCATCGATCTGCCAGGACCGGTGTGTCATGTGATCCCTTACATCATCACATGCACAGTTTTGTTTTGGTTGCTCCACTTTTAAGCCACTTTTAATCTTTTCACTTATAATGGGTTTTAATGTGAAGAAAAAAGCTTCATGTAAAGTGCACAAACACAGCCCCACACATGAAGAGTACAGTGCTTTGACTAATGTTAATTCAGAATTTCAGTTCATGTGTATAAGGACTTTTAAATAGTTAATGCTCAGCCACGCACATATTTGTCCCAGCGTTTAGCGTGCGGCTCGATGGTCTGTTTTTAAAGGGTTCCTGTGCATCTGTGATCTGTTTTGTGTATGTATGTCTTTCTATTAGTTGATAAAAGATCACAGTGCATGTGTTTAATTGTGCTGTATCGTTTATGCCCAGGATTCAGCGTATGAGTGCTTTTACTGTATTCAGTTGCAATTGTATGAGTTGCAATGTGTAGCGTCTTTGTGCCCTTGCACTAACTGGTAAAAGGCTCTTATCAAGGCTGTAATAAATTACAATTTGAGCAAGTTTGCAGTGTTTGATATTTTGCGGCCGAAGCCACACACTGAAGCTAGTGAGAGAATAGAGCCAGCAGCTCCTGTGATCCTTCTTTAACAAATGCTTCTGTATGCTGTAATTTATAACACTTAGACAGAAAGAAAATCGGAATCGGATGGTCTTTATATTTAAAAATACGGAAATTGGAATCGGCAAGAAACTTGCAATAGGTGCATTTCTAACTTAAACATTTGGCACGTTTTTTACCCTTTTGGATTTGATAAGAACCAGGCTCGATAAGAAGTATAAGAAGATACCCAACCCTATAAAGGGAGTAGTAAAGTCCAGTTACCACTACAAGACTCTACAACATGGTAATTAATAAGAAACAGAGAATGGATATGTTTATGATTCAAATAGGCAGTGAAATTGTAACCAACTAGCTGCACTAACATGCTGCACTAACAGACATTGAAATGATGTGCTAGATGCCTGTTTGGAGGAAAATCTTTGAGGAAAACTCAAGCACACTTATTCCTCTTTGGCAGTGCCATCTTGGTACGATTACAAAATAGCTGTTACCACATTAGTTAGAAAATGGACTGCACCATGTCATTGTTTTGTTTTGAGCAGGAGGCAGCATGAAATTTGACAGAGACCTTTGTTTCTATGCAGGGAAAATCCCTGCGTAAATGTTTCCAGGGCATGCTGTTAATGGGAAAATAATCAACTTCTGAGCGGTTAACTGCTGCTTTGCGCCAAGGCTGCATCATATCAATCAAGATTATTTTCCTGTACCTATTTCCTATCACTGCATGCTTTATTCCTTATGTAGAACGTTTGTAGTGAAATAATATTCAAGTAGAAAATATTTCCTTTAAAATGATATGCCCCACAGGAGGTTCTGCATAATATTGTGATATTGTGTTCAGTTAAATTAGTCGGGCTAAAAAAGCAGGGCACAGCTAGATTTGAGGGCTGTTTGTGATTACTTGACATTTAGTAAATCCCTATAGTGGGTCTTGTTTCACATACTGCTAACAAGTCATGACCTACTTCTGCTCCAAATGTTTTCACTATGTGCTCCATTACTTTTGTTGCCAGATACAGAGTCCATTGTTTTCATACCGACGTGTTAGATTACGCTAAAATAATTCCACAATTTAGATTATGTTTATACCGGCTGGTGCTTGCTTTGCCTAAATACCATTGGTACTATGAAGTTATCCTAAGTATGTTTATTAATATAAGGCAAAATTTCTGCTCACTGTATGCTTCTTAGCTGCACACTTCCCATCAAGTAATCTTTTTTTTTTTAATTAATACATTTTTAAAATAAAGTTATGCTTGTTACTGAACCATGGGCTATAGAATAGTTTGTGGTAAGGGTAGTGTATTGTTTATATTTTCTTCTTTTAAAAGGTTTACAACCTTTCTCATTGATATTAAGAGGAAATGTTTTAGCCCTCATACATTTAACATGACAACTGTTTTAAAAATCAGTGTAGCAGTTTAACCACACTTCCATATCACAGCACTTAAATTAAACCTGCATTATTGTGTAACTCTTAAAACTGATAACAGCTAGGCAGTATCTGTTTCTCCTGTGCATGTATGAGTATCTCAGATCCTTTCTGGCTCCCCCAAAAAGGATGACATGGTAGCTGTTGACAGCTTACTTACCAAAGTTTAAAATATCGTTTAAATTAACATGCAAATACATCAATGAAATATAACAAGTAAATATGAACAAAAATCAGATGTACTTTTTAAGCCGGCACATTCTGTTAATAAATTGAATGAAGGGAACACAAGCTACATAAAGTGACTTGTTTTTTTTGTGTTATAATTCAGTTAATATTTGCTCAGTTATTATTGCTTTAATTAAAAAATACCTATGTTTATGTGCTTCTGCTGTTCCCCAAAGTTATAAATACCAGTGCTTTTTGCCAAGCCCTACTGGTGTTGTTGGCTTAGGACCTATGTGTTAATATTACCCACATACAGTTGATTTTTATGTTATATGAGGACATTTGCTCCTGCTGTGATGTACTACGATGGAAACTGATGCTCTAAACTCTGTCTTCCTTGTTTCCACCCATGACGTCTGTAAGTTCCCAAAGGGAAAAAAGTATTTCTTAAGATTGACTTTTCTATGACTGAGGAAAATGGAGCATAATTTTGTATTAATAAAGGATTACACTTTTCTGAATTCTGTCTCCTAAAACCCCCCTAGGAGTGAAAAGGAGAAAAACCTAAGAATTTACAGTGGGACAAAAAAGTATTTAGTCAGCCGCTGATTGTGCAAGTTCTCCTACGTAGAAAGATGAGAGAGGTCTGTAATTTTCATCATAGGTACACTTCAGTTATGACAAAATGAGAAAAAAAATCCAGGAAATCACATTGTAGGATTTTTAAAGAATTTAATTGTAAATTATGGTGGAAAATAAGTATTTGGTCAATAACAAAAGTTCAATTCAGTACTTTGTAACATAACCTTTGTTGGCAATGACAGAGGTCAAAAGTTTCCTATAAGTCTTCACCAGGTTTGCACACACTGTAGCTGGTATTTTGGTCCATTCCTCCATGCAGATCTCCTCTAGAGCAGTGATGTTTTGGAGCTGTCGCTGGGCAACACGGACTTTCAACTCCATCTTCTATGCTCTCACTGATGGAAGGAGGTTTTGGCTTAAAATCTCATGATACATGGCCTCGTTCATTTTTTCCCTTAACGGTCCTGTCCCCTTTTTGCAGAAAAACCTGCCCCAAAGCATGATGTTTCCACCCCCATGCTTCACAGTAGGTATGGTGTTCTTGGGATGCAACTCAGCATTCTTCTTCCTCCAAACACGACGAGTTCAGTGTTTACCAAAAAGTTCTATTTTGGTTTCATCTGACCACATGATATTCTCCCAATCCTCTTCTGGATCATCCATATGCTCTCTGGCAAACTTCAGACGGGCCTGGACATGTACTGGCTTAAGCAGGGGGGCACGCCTGGCACTGCAGGATCTGAGTCCCTCTTGGCATAGTGTGTTACTGATGGTAGCCTTCGTAGCTTTGGTCCCAGCTCTCTGCAGGTCATTCATCAGGTCCCTCCGTGTAGTTTTGGGATTTTTCTCATGATCATTTTGACCCCACGGGATGAGATCTTGCGTGGGGCCTCAGATTGAGGGAGATTATCAGTGGTCTTGTATGTCTTACAATTTCTCCCACAGTTGATGTATTCACACCACCCTGCTTGCCTATTGTAGATTCACTTTTCCCAGTCTGTTGCAGGTCTACAGTTTCCTTCCTGGTGTCCTTCAACAGCTCTTTGGTCTTGGCCATGGTTGAGTTTGGAGTCTGACTGTTTGAGGCTGTGGACAGGTGTCTTTTATACAGATAACGAGGTCAAACAGACAGGACAGAAGAGCTTCTTAAAGAAGTTGTTACAGGTCTGTGAGAGCCATAAATCTTGCTTGTTTTTGGGTGACCAAATACTTATTTTCCACCATTTGTTTACAATTAAATTCTTTAAAAAATTGTACAATGTGATTTCCTGGATTTTTTTTCTCTTTCTCATTTTTTTCTCTGATAGTTGAAGTGTACCTATGATGAAAATTACAGACCTCTCTCATCTTGCACAACTTGCATCAGTGGCTGACTAAATACTTTTTCGCCCCACTGTATTTGTAAGACGTTTTAGAGACAAATGAGAAAAGCCTATGATCTCTTTCAACACTGATAGACTGCTGAACAGTTGTTTGCTGCTGAACTGGAGAAACCCATAAGACATGCAGTTACTTATGAGGAGATGCAGGTGGTTTATACTTTGTTATTGTATAAAGAGAGTAAGTGCAACTGAATTGTAAACAATTTACACTGCATAACGCCAGTTATACAAACGCAAAAATGCATACAAAACTTAAAAAACAATGTTATGTGATGTAGAAAACAATATTTACCAACGTAGTAAATAGTACTAACTAAATGAAGTACACATAGTAAATAGAAAAACTGCATAACAGTGTGAACACTAAGGGTGTACTCACACTGAGCACGGTTGCCTCGAACCAGGCCAGAGCGCGAATGGAGAGGGGGCGGGGACACTCACACTAGGTTCCGCGCTCGGCTGGAGTGCGGTTCCTTTGGCTATGAGTGCTCCCAATCGTGTCGGGGCATGTCGGAAGTCGGAAATCAGTGCATCACACAATCAGTACATTTATTAAAAGACTTGTTAGGGCTGTGTGTCAATGCGAACAAAGAGAAACGAAAAAGTGTAATATTAAGTACAAGCATGAAGTCCGCTGTGCAGCACGAGAAGCCTTTTCACAGTGCGCTACATAATCAGTGCACCTTATTAAAAGGCGTATAGCATTTGGTCCACTGTGCTGTGTGAGCCCGTCTTATATATGCAGCATGACAAGCCGAAGATCAGTGCGCTGCATAATCCATGCATTAGACGCATTAGACGTGCATAAGACGTATTAGGGCTGTGTCAGCACGCCCAGAGTGACACTCCCTTAAAAAGCCACATAAGTCCAAGCATACAGTCCGCTGTGTTGTGCGACCCTGTCTTGCAGCACGAGAAGCCGAAAAACAGTGCGCTGCATAATCAATGCACATATTAGGTTATAATGTGTATTAGAGCTGTGTCAGCATGCACGAAACAAAACCAATGCAAAGCACAAAAGTATGTGTTCACCCGATCACATAACAGCCATGAAGTGAGCTGTGCTGTGTGAGCGCGTATCGTGATGACAAAAGTGTGTTTCGATGGACCTAGTGTGCGCAGGAGCCAGGGCGTGAATGGGGAGGGGGGATAAACGTGCTCAGTATGAGTACACCCTAAGTTTGTTTTTGGATCTCATATTTTTCTCATGTTTATGCATGATAGATGAATCTGTGGTGAGATGAACGTAATATAAACTTAAGAAGAATTTAAAAGTTTATATTTTGAGAAGTCAAGTGTTTCTCAGGAGTCAAATTTCAGAAATAGGACAAAAAAAGCATTGTGAGATTGAAAGCAATCTCACATTGATTTCAAACATGTCTTAATCATGTCTAGGAGAAGCAAAGGAGATAAACATGTGATCTTACTTAGAGTTTCTTTCCTCTGGGTTTCCTTGCTGACTGTCATTTTTAAGCTGTGGTCTAATGTTGTCAGCTTACAAGCATGGATATTGTGATGTGTTTTGACATGCTTGGCTACCAGTAAATAAACTACTTACAACGAGCACCTTTATCACCATGTATCTTTCCACAATTATGTATTTTTTACATAGTAATATATGCAATGCATTGGGAAAGTCTTGACCCTTTCACTTTCTTTTCACATTTTGTCATGTTGCGGCCTTGTGCTAAACAAAACAAAACAAAACAAAACAGTTCCCCTTATGCACTCAATATCGCAGAATAAGGAATTGAAAACGTAAGTTTAGAAACTTTTGCAAATTTATTATAAAGGAAACAAATTTTGCTTGAACATAAGTATTCAGGCCCTTTGCTGTGCCACTTGAAATTTAGGCCTGGCGGCCTCCCATTTCTCTTCATCGTCTTTGAGATATTCCTACACCTTGACTGCAGCCCACTTGTGATAAATTCAGTTTATTGAACATGATTTGGAAAGACACACAACTGTCTATAAAAAGTTTCACTAAATAAAGTGGACAGTGAGGAAACCGTGTTTTAAATCTCCAGTAGCACTGCTGTGTCTGATCTACTCATACAGCAAAATGCACACTAACACATTAACTGCAGTGCTGAGAATGATCCATGGTCCTGTGGGGGTCCTGACCATTAGAGAACAAAGTAAATGGGAATAACAAAGTATTTAGACAAACAGATGGACTACAGTCTGTAATTGTAGAACTACAAAGTGCAGTGACCACTTAAAAAAAGAAAAAGCAGAATATAAATTGAAAAATATAGAATACTGAAGACCTTTGCACAGGACTGTATATGTAGTTTGCATATTGTAAGTCATTGAAAATATTGTTTTGTAGAAAAGCAAAACTGAACAAAACTTCCCAACTGTCTATCCTAATATGAAATGAGTTTTATACAGATTACTATAATGCTTGGTTTTTTATTAATGGTCTAATCCATTTCTGGTCCTTTATGGAAGTTTGCTGGGTTGCCTTCTGTTTAAGGTTGCACAATTAAGGCAGTTTGACTATTTCATTAAAATGAACTGCTTCTAAAGAATGCTTATTTAATGAAAGTTTAGTAAAGAAGCATGCTTGAACATGTCTGCACTAAAACTAATTTAGCATCTAGTGCATGTAGTATTTGCAGTCTGAATGCTTCACAAGTTTGTAGGAACATGACTTGGTGAGTTCAACAGGGTGATTAAGTACCTAAATATAACCATTGAAAGACTTGCAGCGAGTTCACACTACAGTCCCTTTCCAAGTTATTGGAACCCCTGGTGTAGTTGAGTAAAGGGTTATAAGCGTTATCTCATACTGGAAACATGAGAAAAACCAGCCTTTATTTGAAGTAAATTTAGGCTGATCTATTATGCATCAAAGTCACATTTAACAAAACCACATGTGCCAAAATTACTGGCCCCAGGACCCCTGTAGTTAATACTATGTACAGTTAAAATGTAGTTAAAATTATGTACAGTTATTGCTTATAAATCTTTTTACCTATCTTTACCAGGAGCACCAATAATGGTGTAACTTAAAAAAATGCTATTGTACTTAAGAAGTAGTTGGCAGTTTAATCCTAATCCATTTTGAATATATTAGTTGATTGTAGTGTTGCCATTTTTTGTTTGCTTTTGATAATATTCACTTGCTACTGAAAATTTGAATGTTGAAGCCCAGTAATGGAAAGCTGCAGATGTATTTTGCTTTCCATTGTAAGTTGTACCTGTTTGGTTTGATTTCATTACTTTTGATGTGTTTGAATAGTGAACTGTGCAGCTTTATGTATTATTTATAAAAAATTGGTTCAGTATTGGTATTATTAGATATTCTTATGACAGTACTAGCCTTAGAATTGCTAACAAAAAAAAAAACTAGCGATGGTATTATTTAGAGATTAAGAATTGACCAGCTATATATCAGTATCGTCCGATTTTCAATTCAAAATGCGATTTATTGCTATTCCACTAATTTAGCTTATCCTGAAAGTCAATGAATGGTGTGAAATAAATGAGCCATATTTTATGAGGTAATTTGCTGCAAGCCTATGCGATCCCCATTTCTGTATTTGCATTTAGCGTTTCATCTAGAGAGGGCAGACTGACACAAACCCCCACGACATAGGTTCCTGCAGTTCCTAGCTGAAATGCTGATGATAAATACAGGCTCTTTAAATTTTAATGGATGAAGAAAACCTATTTTGTAAATTTATAAACCAGTTTAGACCATGGCTTCTTCCGAAATACCATTCATAAACAGTACATTCTGGATTGTATCCGGTACTTGAGTTTGACCATTAAATCAGTACGCTTTTTCTGTTCAGTATTGAAGTATGCTTTCAAACACAGCCCATGTTTTATGTCTTGATTGTGCTGAAAGTGCCTTACACCCTCGCCCTCGATCGGTATAGACTATCGACTGATCGTGCTGAAAGGTTTCAGTTTGGGAAAATAAGATGCCAAATGTTTAGATATAAAAATATATATATTTGAATATTTATGTGTGCGCGTGCGTGCGTGCGTGCGTGCGTGCGTGCGTGCGTGCGTGTGTGTGTGTGTGTGTGTGTGTGCGCGCGCGCGCACGCATAGATAATGGCATTGATAAGTGGAAATAGAAGTCGAAGAGGAAGGAAGCAAACAAATGTTGAAATACCAAAAACATTCATTCTCTGTCGTGTGGTAATTTTTGGAATTAAAAAATTATACGGTAATTTGTTGCCATTGATTTGCATCTGTAACCACAAATCCACACATCCAGGCAACACCACAAACTATTTATACCATTTACTTCAGCACCAACAAACCCTATATTAAGCTTTTTACTGAAAATAGTTGCATTGCTAATACAGAGTACATCTGTCTCTTTAGGTAAAATGTAATTTATACACTATTAGTTCTAATCACTGAGTGTTTTCTTCGAAAGCGTTTGTATTGTGATTTCACAGTAATTACTACAAAAGACCAAAAGATTGCCATGTGATTACTAAAGTGGGCATTTTTGCTTTTAATCATGGTCAGTGGGGAAAATTCGGACTCACATTGTCACACTTCTTCTGTTTTCTTGGTCCAGATTATTTCTTTCTCTCTCTCTCTCACACACACAAATGGATCCATTCCCCTCCCATTCATTAGCTAGCTTACGTGTTACGTTAGTTATTTACTTCCTTTTCTCTTCTCCTGCCTAGTGATGCTCGCGTCTGATAAACTCTCACCTCACACCTTGAAAACTACTGGTTTCAGAGTAGTGAAATAATTGACCTGCTGAACTTTCTGGAAATGCGTGATTGAGTGAGTTTACATGCACTTAATATTCCCATAACTGCAGAAAATCAGATTTTGTCTATTATTCGATCCATGAATATACATGCACTTATCTGAGTAATCAGATAATGGGAAAGCTCTGGGTTTACATGACTCGGGCAGTAATCATTTACATTTACAGACGCTCTTATCCGGAGCGACTTACAATTGGTACAGTCTTACAATCCAAGCAATTGTGGGTTAAGGGTCTTGCTACCACAGTCTCATTTAAAAAAAAAAAAAAAAAAAAAAAAAAAAAAAACAGTATTGAGCAGACACTCTTAACCAGAGTGACTTATACAATCTTACAATGCAAGCAATTGAGGGTTAAGGGTCTTGCTCAAGGACCCAACAGTGGCAGCCTGGCAGAGGTGGGATTTAATCTTTTGACCTTCATAGTCAATGGAAAATAAAGTCAAATCTTTAGAATAGGCAGACCTGCCAACCACGCGGGCCACATGCGTGGACTGAAATCGGGTAACTGGTATAGAGTGGGGCAAAAAGTATTTGGTCAGTCACTGATTGTGCAAGTTCTCCTACTTAGAAAGATGAGAGAGGTCTGTAATTTTCATCATAGGTACTTCAACTGAGAGAGACAAAATGAGGAAAAAAAATCCAGGAAATCACGTTGTATGATTTTTAAAGAACTTAATTGTAAGTCATGGTGGAAAATAAGTGTTTGGTCAATAAATTTGGTTCAACTCAATACTTTGTAACATAACCTTTGTTGGCAATGGCAGAGGTCAAATGTTTCCTGTAAGTCTTCACCAGGTTTGCACACACTGTAGCTGGTATTTTGGCCCATTCCTCCATGCAGATCTCCTCTAGAGCAGTGATGTTTTGGGGGCAACATGGACTTTCAACTCCCTCCACAAATTTTCTATGGGGTTGAGGTCTGGAGACTGGCTAGGCCACTGCAGGACCTTGAAATTATTTTTACGGAGCCACTCCTTCATTGCCCGAGCAGTGTGTTTGGGTTCATTGTCATGCTGGAAGACCCAGCCAGGTTCCATCTTTAATGCTCTCACTGATGGAAGGAGGTTTTGGCTCAAAATCTCACGATACATGGCCCCGTTCATTCTTCCCTTAACATGGATCAGTCGTCTTGTCCCCTTGGCAGAAAAACAGCCCCAAAGCATGAGGTTTTCACCCCCATGCTACACAGTAGGTATGGCGCAACTCCGCATTCTTCTTCCTCCAAACACAGCGAGTTGAGTTTTTACCAAATAGTTCTATTGTGGTTTCATCTGACCACATGATATTCTCCCAATCTTCTTCTGGATCATCCATATGCTCTCTGGCAAACTTCAGACGGGCCTGGACATGTACTGGCTTAAGCAGGGGAACACGCCTGGCACTGCAGGATCCGAGTCCCTCTCGGCGTAGTGTGTTACTGATGGTAGCCTTGTTATGTTGGTCCCAGCTCTCTGCAGGTCATTCATCAGGTCCCTCTGTGTAGTTCTGGGATTTTTGCTCATCGTTCTCATGATCATTTTGACCCCACGTAATGAGATCTTGCGTGGAGCCCCAGATCGAGGGAGATTATCAATGGACTTGTATTTCTTCCATTTTCTTTGCTCCCACAGTTGATTTATTCACACCAACCTGCTTGCCTATTGTAGATTCACTCTTCCCAGCCTGGTGCAGGTCTACAATTTTCGTTCTGGTGTCCTTTGACAGCTCTTTGGTCTTGGCCATGGTTGAGTTTTGAGTCTGACTGTTTGAGGCTGTGGACAGGTGCCTTTTATACAGATAACCAGGTCAAACAGGTTCCATTAATACAGGTAACAAGTGGAGGACAGAAGAGCTTCTTAAAGAAGAAGTTACAGGTCTGTGAGAGCCAGAAATCTTGCTTGTTTGTGGGTGACCAAATACTTATTTTCCACCATGATTTCCAATTAAATTCTTTAAAAATCCTACAATGTGATTTCCTGGATTTTTTTTGTCATTTTGTCTCTCATAGTTGAAGTGTACCTATGATACATGCTATGAGTAATCCGATTACTGGGATGAAATTTGAGCTCTCTTTATCAGAGTATGCTGTATACGTGACCACCACAATAATCTGATAACTGCAGAAATCCAACTATGATCAAATTAAGTGCATGTAAATGCACTCACTGTTTATCTTCAGGTTTATTGTTCATAGTAGTTCCATAGTAGTTTACTTTTAACACCATATTTTCTGATGTGATTTATTTTCTCGCTGCCCCTTGAGTTGATGTGAGTGTCAACATACAATTAACTCTACAAACAGTGTCCCTTTGACGTAAGCTTTTTTCTTTTGAGGCAAGTCTTTTTTTCAGTAGCTAAATCATTTTATTACTCCAATCTTTGCAACATTTCTGTGCAGTTGTTTTTGTAATAAAGGCTTCAGATGAAAAGGCTGTGGTAGTATAGGTACTGGACAGTGGACCAGAAGGTCCAAAGTTCAAATCCTGCCTTTGACAGGCTGTCACTGTGTTATTGAGCAAGGCCCTTAAACCACGACTGATTGGATTGTAAGATTGTATCAGCTGCAAGTCTCTCAGGATAAGGACGTCTGCAAAATGACTGACTGCAACTGGCCTTGGTGCCTGTATGAGTTGCATATTTAGAGTTCTTATGACATCGTTCAGGGTGCCTATTCCTCTTATAATACAACTAAGTCGATGGCTGAGACGAGAAGGATTAAGCTCAGCTCATGCTTGGGTTACTGCTTTGAGATATCTTCTGTTGTCTAATGGATTTCTCATTCCTGAGGTTTAGAAACCAAGCAGTTTATGCTGGGCTGGGTTTTAATCAGGCTTTCTACTGATGCCATGTAAAGGGACTTTCCTGAGCTGCAGATTGAAGTGAATTTTATTACTACTGTTGGCTTGAGTAGGCATAAACATGTTTTGGCAAATATGGCTTGCAGGATTTCCGTAGGCTGCAGAGAGAATTTTTTTATAGGGTGTCCCACAGCTCTTGCACCAAGGCCATATCACAGTAAAAATGTCAATACATCTTCTGTGTTTGACGCTTCTTTTGCAGCAATTGTAAGCTGTTGTAAACTAGCCGTGTTATTTATATTTACTATTAAAAACAAGTGAAAAGTACAGGTCATGGGTTACATAATAATTAATAATACATAACAATAATTCTTGTCTACAGTGTGAGCAGAGCTAGAAACTGACCATTCATTTTTGACCTAAATGGCTTTGTTCTATAATTGAAGAAGTAGTTGCGAGCTGCACAATGATGTTTCGGTGCAATGTTGTGACATGTCAAAGTTGATGCCATGGTACCCCAACCCTAGCGCATCTATTTAACAAAATTTGAATACAATATCAGCCATAATGGATTGCATCAGCTTTTTAGAGTGTGTCATGTTAGTACAGGTGTATGTACCATTTATCAACCATCCGCGACCGCTGATTGGCTGATTAATCTCATATAACCGGTTCTGTGACGGTCACAGATGGCCACACTAGCGCACCTCATGACAGCGACAGCACCACAAACACACACATGAAAAACACACTGCTTTCTCTAACATTTAATTCAGAATAGAATTCTGCTTTAAACACAGTTCCAGCTTTAAACTTTGTTGTTTATGAGACAAGATCGGTGCTGACACATGTTGATGAAGTGGAAGTGTTAGATTTCAGTTGTGCTTAAATGCTACTACTTGGGGCACTAAACAGTGTATAGCGCAGTACTTGTGAGGGAGCAGTGATACAGTGTCATTTGGATTGCAGTCATGTCTTCAGCATTCTAGTTCTTTACAGTAAGTGAGTGCTATTTGCAGTATGCATGGAGAAAGTACGCTGCAGAGGAAGAACTCCGAAAACACTATAATAAGACATTTAAAACTGCATCACCTCGCTGAATCTGTGGAATTTGACAAAGCTAAAGAGCCAGACGCAAGCAAGCAGCTGCTGTTACATTTATTTTTAATGGAAGAAGTTATCCATTGAAGAAGTTGGCCAAGAAACTTAGTCAGTGCATTTCAATTTTTAGGTATGTACCACGCTGGCACAGGATATGTTGAAATATTAGCAGAGCCAAACCGTGCTACTGTTGTATTTTGATTTGGGCACATTTGTAATGTTAACTGGCATGATCTCCCATACAGTAGTATGAAAAAGTTTGGGCACCCCTGATAATTTTCATGATTTTTCTTTATAAATCATTGGTTGTCCAGCTCAGCAATTTCAGGTAAATATATCATATAGCAGATGAACACCGTGATATTTGAGAAGTGAAATTAAGTTATATAGGTTTTACAGAAATGTGTGCAGTAAATTATTCAAACAAAATTAGGCAGGTGCATAAATTGGCACCCTTGTCATTTGAATACCTTTAGGCACTAATTATTGGAACACAAAATTTGTTTTGTAAGCTCATTGACCCTTGATCTACATCCAAGTGAATCCAACTATGAGAAAGTGTAAGGTGGCCAATTGGAAGTTTTTCTCCTCTTTTTATCTTCTCTGAAAAGTGGCAAAATTGGAGCCTCAAAACAACTCTCAAATGGCCTGAAAACAAAGGTTATTCAACATCATGGTTCAGGGGAAGGATACAAAAAGCTATCTCAGAGATTTCAGCTGTCAGTTTCCACTGTGAGGAACAGTGAGGCAATGGAAGACCACAGGCACAGTTCTAGTTAAGGAACTCCCGAAGTGGCAGACCAAGAAAAATCTCAGATAGGCAGATGCAAAGGATGGTGAGAACAGTCATAGTCAAGCCACAGACCAGGTCCAAACACCTACAACCTCATCTTGCTGCAGATGGTGTCACTGTGCATCGTTCAACTATTCAGAGCAGTTTGCACAAGGAGAGGCTGTATGGGAGAGTAATGCAGAAGAAGCCTTTTCTGCAGACACGCCACAAACAGAGTCACTTGAGGTGTGCTACAGCACATTTGGACAATCCAGCTTCATTTTGGAATAAAGTGCAGTGTACTGATGAAACTAAAATGGAGTTATTTGGACATAACAATAAGCGATATGCATGGTGGAAAAAGAACACAGCATTCCCAAGACAAACACTTGCTACCCACAGTAAAATTTGGTGGTGGTTCCATCATGCTGTGGGGCTGTGTGGCCAGTGCAGGTACAGGCAATCTTGAGGGTCGCATGGATTCCAGTTAATATCAGCAGACTCTTGAGAACAATGTTCAAGAATCAGTGACAAAGTTGAACTTGCACCGAGGCCAACGACCCCAAACCCTGCTCAAAATCTACCAAGGCATTCATGCAGAGGAACCAGTACAACGTTCTGGAATGGCCATCTCAGTCCCCAGACATGAATATTACTGAAAATCTGTGTTGTGATTTAAAGTGGGCTGTCCATGCTCGGAAACCATCAAACCTGACTGAACTGGAGATGTTTTCTATAGAAGAATGGTCCAAAGCACCTTCAACCAGAACCCAGACTGAAAGCTGTAGGAAGCGTTTAGAGGCTGTTATTTCTACAAAAGGTGGATCTACTAGATATTGATGGAATTTTTCTGTTGGGGTGCCCAAATTTATGCACCTGCCTAATTTTGTTTGAATAATTACTGCACACTTTCTGTAAAATCCTATAAACTTCATTTCACTTCTCAAATATCACGGTGTTCATCTGCTATATGATATATTTAACTCAAGTTGCTGATCTGAACAACCAATGATTTATAAACTAAAATCATGAAAATTATCAGGGGTGCCCAAACTTTTTCATACGACTGTATCATCATGTGGCACAAATTGTCCTCAAACCAGTCATTATCACACCAGTCGTGTGTTTCACCTAACTCTGCAACAGCAGCTGGAGGAAGTAGTGTCAGGTTTGGATGTACGATGACAAACGCTACAATATAAATTACACTGTTCACATGTTTTATTATAAACGTTAAATCAAGCAGAACATTAAACATCTCTCACTGACCACACAAAACAGACAAAAGACAGCAAACCATAACAAGGAATAACACTGTTACTTGCGGCATGATTTATTATTTATGGTTTTCGGTAGAACCATTCAAATGTGCAAAACTAACAAGAGTCTATGGGGAGGGGGTGCAATACTGGAATGATGTTCAATATAATATTCTTTCAGGACAATTGGCAGGTGACTAAAGGTGATGTGAAGGCATGGATGGGGCTGTTATGAACAACATATTCACAATAGCATTTCTGAGACATTGAGACCTATGAATTGTACGTAATTTATTGAGCTTAAGTGAAAATATGACAGTTAAGAGAGGAAACAAGTCATGGAATAGCTAATTTACAGTATTCATAATAACGGTTTTATTTTCAATTTCTGGTCTACGCTAAAACCTCCTTGTTTCAAATGCATCATGCAATAACTTTGGATGATTCGGAACTAAAACAGCCTACTTCTTGAGCACTGCTCAAAGCAAGTCCGGGTTTAAGTGTGCTCCTAATGTATACCTTTGAAACATGGCTGCCACAAATAAAGACCCCAAAAAGCGTCCTAACAGCCTCGCAACTAATATAGACACACAAACGTTTTTTGAACTGAGGCATTGAATGAACGATAGTTGCTTTGTAACCAATCTATTTGGTGCCATCTAGTGACCATCATGACAATAACTGCATCCTTGTCTGAAAACTGTCAGATGACTGCTCTAGTGGCACTTTAAATAGGAAAACCCACCATGTGAAGCAGAAATTTGGTGCATCACATTTTTAAAAATACTATTGCCGTTTTTGAATACCACAGTATCCCCAAATACTGTCACACCTTCAAACTCTAGTTTCAGTTACAGCGAGAATAACAGTCTCTGTTAAATGTAAGTTATCAACTCGATACTCAGAGCTCTGGTATTATTATTACACGAACAATTCGAGTATATGGCTACCATAAAATAGGAAATGGTATTTCTGTGCAACAGTAATAAGACCTCATTTGGTTTTCAGCACACAGTGTAAAACTCGGTCTCTATGGTCTGTCACGTTTGTCTCATGCGCTGAGCCCAGACATGATCAAATGAGCAAGAGGGAGGGAGGGAGAAGAAAACTCTCTGAAGAGCTGCCTACGCCTGAAGGTGTGCCCAGTGTCACAGTGCTGCAGAGCTGACACGCCAGCCCCTCGTTCTCTTTCATCTCTCTCCGTCTCTCTCTCTCTTTCTCCCCCCTCTCCCTCTTGCTCTTGTGCTCGCTCTCTGCCAGCTTTCATCATCCCCTATCCTGCCTATAAAATGCAAGAAATGAGAGTCCCTTCACTTTGCCCTTTGACTCCTAGATTCATAATTGAACTGTGTTTTAGCTGATTTTGTATGTCAGCCATGTCACATTTCTGTTACATTTACAGAGGGGCAAAAAAGTATTTAGTCAGCCACTGATTTTGCAAGTTCTACGACTTAACAAGATGAGAGAGGTCTGTAATTTTCATCATAGGTACACTTCAACTATGAGAGACAAAATGAAGAAAAAAAATCCAGGAAATCACATTGTAGGATTTTTAAAGATTTTAATTGGAAATCATAGTGGAAAATAAGTATTTGGTTACCCACATACAAGCAAGATTTCTAGCTCTCACAGACCTGTTACTTCTTTTTTAAGAAGCTCTTCTGTTCTCCACTCGTTACCTGTATTAATGCCACCTGTTTGACCTCGTTATCTGTAAAAAAGACACCTGTCCACAGCCTCAAACAGTCAGACTCAAAACTCAACCATGGCCAAGACCAAAGAGCTGTCGAAGGACACCAGGAAGAAAATTGTAGACCTGCACCAGGCTGGGAAGAGTGAATCTACAATAGGCAAGCAGGTTGGTGTGAATAAATCAACTGTGGGAGCAATTGTAAGAAAATGGAAGCCATACAAGAATAATCTCTCTCGATCTGGGGCTCCACGCAAGATCTCATCCCGTGGGGTCAAAATGATCATGAGAATGGTGTGCAGAAATCCCAGAACTACACGGAGGGACCTGATGAATGACCTGCAGAGAGCTGGGACCAAAGTAACAAGACCACCATCAGTAACACACTACGCCGAGAGGGACTCAGATCCTGCTTAAGCCAGTACATGTCCAGGCCTGACTGAAGCTTGCCAGAGAGCTTATGGATGATCTGGAAGAGGATTGGGAGAATATCATGTGGGCAGACAAAACCAAAATAGAACTCTTTGGTAAAAACTTAACTTGTCGTGTTTGGAGGAAGAAGAATGCTAAGTTGCGCCATACCTACTGTGAAGCATGGGGGTGGAAACATCATGCTTTGGGGCTGTTTTTCTGCAAAGGGGACAGGACGACTGATCTGTGTTAAAAGAAGAATGAACGGGGCAATGTATTATGAGATTTTAAGCCAAAACCTTCTTCCATCAGCCAAACACACTGCTCAGGCAACAAAGTAGTAGCTCCGTAAAAAGCATATCAAGGTCCTGGAGTGGCCTAGCCTGTTGAGGGAGTTGAAAGTCCGTGTCGCCCAGCGACAGCCCCAAAACATCACTGCTCTAGAGGAGATCTGCATGGAGGAATGGGCCAAAATACCTGCTACAGTGTGTGCAAACCTGGTGAAGACTGACAAGAAATGTTTGACCTCTGTGTCTTGATGCATGCTCAATGATCCAGGTAAGAAAATCCAAGAAGTTGAATCTGTTCATCTGGACATAGATTTTGTTGGAGAAATGTTTTGTCACTCATCTAAGTGACTTCTTCAGTCTCAGCAGTTGGAAAACTTCCCCAATCTTATATACAGCACGTTGCATAACGACTGGTACCAGCACCATTGCATAACAATGGGACCGGTGATCAGTTTAATATGCAGATTGACAGAGCCATTAACGACAATGACCACGTGTGCCATTCACACATGATTGGGGAAGGGCTGCGCGTCACCGCGTCTCAGTGGCTTTCAAACCCCAAAACACGCTACGCCAGAAACTGGTCCACCCCAAGGATCGGGTCCCCCAGCACAAACAGAGTAATGTAGTGTACGCTGTGAAGTGCCAGGAGGATTGCCAGGAATTGTACATCGGGGAAACCAAACAGCCACTGGCGAAACGGATGGCACAACATAGAAGAGCTATCTCATCAGGTCAGGACTCTGTGGTTTACACCCACCTACAGGCCAGTGGCCACTCTTTCAAGGATGAAGACGTGCAGATCCTTGATAGGGAGGAACGATGGTTTGAACGTGGAGTAAAGGAAGCCATTTTTGTAAAAAGGGAACGTCCATCCCTGAACCGAGGAGGGGGCCTCAGAGTACACCTCTCACCATCTTACAACGGAGCCATCGCAGCCCTTCCCCAATCCGGTGTGAATGGCACAGGTGGCCATTGTCGTTAATGGCTCTGTCAGTCTGCATATTAAACTGACCTCTTTCCTGTGATATATTCACAATAATGCACCCCCTCGAGTGCCTTATTGCTTTTATACCACAGTTCCGTTATCGTTTATCATTTATTGTTAGATTTTAAGCTAAAAAGGACAGAAAAAACGATTAAAAAAAACGTTCATCACCCTTCCGCGAGGTAAAATAGTTCCATTCTATCGTTACCTCGCGGCATTAAAGTCTAGGAACAGATTTACCCATAACTGTTTATTATTCAGACAATAAACACAAATATATCGATTGGTAAGTTTTAATTTATTAAAGAGAAAGTTTATTTACATTCAGCAAATAAAATGGGTCGGGTTTACAAGCAAGCTGTTGACTAAGATCCACTATTCTACCGACTGAAGCAAATCGGAGTGAGATCCCGGTGTTTCTAACCAAAGTCTAGATCCCGTTTGATTAGTGATTATAAATTAGTATGATGAAAGCTCTTAATGGTTTAATCTTAAATCAGTCAGAAATGTAACTACAGAGTTTACAGAGCATCAGCAGCTTCTCTGGGTTAGAGCTGGACTTACAGACAACAAACCTGTCAATCAATGAACGCCCGATTAGCCGTGCATGGTGTTTAATGAAAGATGCAGAGTTTAAGTCCAGCAAACGACGTCTTTATGAGGGATGGGGCTGATTCAGGTCATTTTTGTTGATGGGACCAAAACTGATCTTCAGTCTCGTTGCTCTTCAGTCGAGCTGTGAATCCATTAAGAGCGCGGGAGACGACTGATTTAAAGTACTGACTTCGTTTCGCTTTTCCAGCACTTCCAAATCCTAAAGGTGATAAACCTTTGGCTCAGGTTGGTCATTAATAGCTTCATCTTCCAAATTCATATCGTTTTCAAAACCAATAGATTTTATAAAGTAACAACTTTCATTTCGGCAGTGTTTTAGTCATTATAACTTTGCTGCTTTTTCTGGCTGGCGTCGGTGCCAGGTTACGTGTGTGCCGCGGATTAATACTTATAGAGGGCCGGTCACAGTGCCGTTATGGTCAATAATGTAACGGCGGAAGACGTCTCTCAGATTGCGGGTCGGAACTACCTGTGGTATAAGCACAAATAAATGCCATACTAACGAGCGGCTGGTTGCTATGCATAGAGAAGCAAAAAGATGCTATTGTGTTTTACTTAACTTAAGATCAGTGATGCACCAATATTGACCTTAATACACAAATCACATATTGGCCAGACTTCAATTCAATACCATTGCTTAGCCGTGGTTGCTCTTCACCGTGGTTGCTCTTAACTGTTTAACACTTTCTGTTTTTTTTAACAACAGGACAGAAAGCTCATACATGTAATAATTATCATGCATGTAATAAATAGGAATTATCACATTACAAACATACTACTTTTTTACATACTACTACTGTTTATGGAAATTAAGTTAGCAAGTGTGACATCTGCCATTGTTTCTCTATAAAATAATCCTGTGCGGGAACTTTTTTTTCCAGGCTAAAAAGTTATAATCAATTCAGTTAGAATAAAGTGGACAAATATGACTTGTATTATTGCAAAAAAGCTAAACTAAAAGAACAGCGAGCTGGACTGCTGTAAGTGCGTGGTCACTTGAAAGTGACAGAGTGATGATTCCAGAATGTTTCCTGATTTTAGTGCGGATTAGTTTTAAAAGTGTGGTTTAAAGCTCTTTGTATTCAATCAAGTGATCTTGCCTGAGATCGTGTTACTCTGGAGAGTGTACATCAGTGAGTGTTGTGAGCAGTGGTGCAGTATCACCATATTATTCATGACTGTTGAACACTGGGTTTCTATGTTTCTGTGTACCTGTAATTCTATGTTTATAACATTTATCTTATATAAAGTGGTCCATAAAAGCCTCTGTACAGTAGTGAAGCCCTGCCCAATCAGCAGATAACACGCAGGCAGGAGGAACAATCAAAAAGTACAAATTCAATTGATCTATTTAACCATGTTTTACAATAAACTCAAATCAGCTTTATAAAAGCCGACCTCAAATGAGAAAACTACAGAAGTTCAGGAAAAATAAAGCACCCAGATCGAAATGTCGGATTGCTGCAATACTCAGCATGCAGTTAGGTCTCAGGCAGATGTGTAAATGATTACAGGTGTGGTCTGATTAGACACTGGGTCTTCTGGGTGATCCTAAATGGTGTAATGGTGCTTCCCCCGCTTTCAAAAGGCTTTCAGAGGCTACTTTTGGGTAATGTACCTCTTGGTGAGAATCATTGGCTGCTAGGCATGACCTGTAGATCCTACACACTCATAGTTTGCTGAAGCTGGTGTCCCAGCTTGTCCCATAAATGCTCTATTGACGATAAAGCTGACGACTGGCCAGGTGAAGGAACTGTTGCAGTCTGGCAGAGACCTTCCTTTGGAGCCTTTGCTGTGTGTGGGTGAGCATTAACCTGCTAAAAAATGTCAGTTGGAAGCCCTGCCATGAGAGGCAACCCATGTGGCCACAGGATGTCCTGCACATATCGCTGAGTAGCTAGTGTCCCTTGTATCACTACTATAGTGTTTTTCTTCAGTCTCATAAATATTACAGTCATAATTAGTCTTACGTTTACATTTACAGCATTTAGCAGACGCCCTTATCCAGAGAGACTTACTACTGATACAGTCTTACAATCCAAGCAGTTGTGGGTTACGGGTCTTGCTCAAGGACCCAACAGTGGCAGCTTGGCAGAGATGAGATTTGAACCCTGGGTCTTCTGGTCCATAGTCCATTACCTTAACCGCTAGGCTACCGCAGTCCCGTTCTTGCTATTTATATGAAGCACACACTGCTTGTGATCATCTCATGTTAGTATGAAACTAGCTATTTTTTCCTTTATAAATAAAACATTTGGTTTTTGTTTATTTTTCTGCATTGATGGTGTTAGTGGCCCTTCAGGAGCAGGGGGGATGAATCGTGAGGAGGTCCCTGGCAAGTCTCCTGAGGAGATGTACATTCAGCAGAAGGTGCGGGTGCTCCTCATGTTAAAGAAGATGGGATCAAACGTAAGTCTTGCCAACACAAATAGCCATGCTTAAAGCTTGTTACCATGTGTACACGGCACATTACAGATGGCATGTACGTTTTTCTTGTTATAAAAAGCTCCACATACACTTGTTCTTTCATGTTTTTGACTTGCTGCTAAGAATGTTAAGCGTTTCACCTGAAGCTTCTCTGTGGGTTTCCCGGCTTCTGCAGTTGACGCCAAGTGAGGAAGCGTTCCTGCGGAACTATGCAGGCGTGGTGCATAGTCAGATGAGCCAGCTCCCTCAGCACAACATAGACCAAGGTGAGTAAGAATTCACTGCACACCTGCAAGCGTTAGTACCACACACTCAGCTTCTAGAGCATGGTATCAGTGAAGGGCTTTAGGAATGGGGTTTGAGTTATCAGAGCATGTTATGAGCTGTGTAGTTGTGTTCTAATAACACAGGGCAACAAAACAGTAAAGTTTTTCTCCCACAAACTAAAATAGGTGGAACTCTTAGTGCTTTTTATGCTGAATTAAAAATCTGGTGTTATTTTTTATGTCAAGTCTGGTTTTTAGTTGACAGAGCAATTACATTTTACAGTGTGTATGTATATTATTTATTGATAAATAATACTGGTATTGTACATATTTATAAACTATACAAGTGTGAGTGTAACTCGATTTTCCTGTAGTTGCTCTGTTTTCCTGGTCCAGACTCATCATCAGTCAGGGTCATGCTTTTGGAGGCTCTTTTAACACTTGACTGTGAGGTACTGGCCTCAGAGCAGTTGGTAAATTAGGATATTTAAATGGTTTGACTTTGTGGTAACGTTTATATTTGTCATGTAGAAGTAATCATCCGAAGTGTGACCTTTGGGTACTCTCCAAACCATATGAACCTTTTGTACATCCTGTGGGAAGCCTGATATGTGAAACACAAATATTGGTGGTCCAACTTTTCTCTTGGTCACCCACTTACCATCCAAAGTCATTCTCATAGTATTTATAATGAGCAGTTTGAAGGACCTTTTTATTTGAATGTCCACTCACTGCAGATGTATCAGAAAGCGTTTTGACTATTTATGCAGTTTCTTAGCATTATAATGGTGAATGGGGGATCAGCACAGCACATAAATACACAAAAGCACAACTTTTCAACCGAGGGCAAACAACACAGCACCAGGAATGTTCACATTGAATTTTAGCCTGCACCTGACACTTGATGGAACTCAACTGTGGGCACTGTTTAAATGCTTCTGCAGGCCCTTGGTGATTCATTTATTTAGATTTGCACTTTTAAAAAGAAGCTGTTGCGCACCGATCAGCCACAAACCAACCTGTCTAATACTATATAGATCCCCCTCGTGCAGCCAGGGCTCTGCCCCCTTGAGGCATAGACTCCTCAAGATCACTGAAGTTGAGGTATCTGCTCCAAAGACCTTAGATCCTGTAAGCTATGAGGTGGGGTCTCCATGGATTGCACTTGTTTGTTCAGCGCTTTTTACAGATGCTCAGTTTGTTTGAGATCCTGCTGAAAGAAGCCACTGTCATTTGAGAACACCATTGTATTGAAGGGGTGTACTAGGTGTGCAACAATGTTTAGGTAGGTAGTACATGTCAAAGTAGCATCCACATGAATCACAGCTCCAGCATCCCTGGTTCAATCCCAACCTCGAACTCTGCCTGTGTCGAGTTTGCATGTCCTCCCTGTGTCGGCGTGAGTTTACTCTGGGTGCTCCGGTTTCCTTCGCACAGTCCAAAGACCTTCATTAGCTTAATTGATTGTGCCAAGTTGGCCCAGTGTGAGTGTGTATGACTAGTTTTGACGCAACCTTGTGTCTGTCGAGACTAGCCATTATTTGATTTATTGCTTTTTTTTTAAGGAATAATGACTAAAGGGACACATTACATCTACGCTTTGTCACCAGAACAAGGAAACTGTGATAAAGTAAATACATATTTAATATTGTTTCCATACTGGAATACGAACGTTGGAGGGTTGTGCAAAAGCATTTCATACTGCATGTGGGGATGGTGGTACCCATCTGTGGAACTCATGGATGTATAATAAGAATAGGGGATAGTTGCTAGCATTAAAAACTACTCATTTCAGTAATGTTTACTCACTGGTGGTGCATAGTTCACCAGAAAGAACTGCTGCAAGCTCTGGTTCAAAGGGCTGTCATGTGGTGTGCCACACTAAGTGCTGATAAAATGATTAGCATCTTGAGACTGAGAAAAAATAAACTGCTTTATTGATGCTTAAAATGTCACCCAGAACTCACAGGTGCTGCAAATGGGGACATATTTACAGATGTTATATCTCTTCGGTTCGGAATAATAGTGTATACTGTCAGTGTTTTAAAAGTACTGACAGCACCCACGACACTCGTACTGTTACAAAAGATATTTAAGTTAATTAACTTAATATCCCACTGAAAATTGGAGAGAAATTTAACCTTATGTTGAAATAACTGTGTTCTATTTTAAAAAATCAGTTTTTAATAAAATCACAAACAGGTGGGATACATTCCGACAAACCCATCGCAAGTTGATTGTATTGTAAACGGAGGACTTTAATGTATACTGTATATATCATAGCATAGCCTACCTTAAACATGCTTATAACACTTGCATTAACACTTGCATATCGCTTGCCTGGACAAAAATCGAAAATCAAATTCAGAATACGGTTTCTACTGGATGTGTATTTGTGTTTTGTCGGGTTCCCATTGTAAAGTTGAAAAATTGTAAACCGAATCATAAAACAGGGAGAGCCTGTATACAGGAATAATTGGCACGCTGTGTGTAGTGTTAGCAAGGCTTGCTATCCAAGCACCACCTACACATCTCTAATACTGATAATAAGTGCAAACCCACAATGATTATATGTCTCTAAGCCTCTTTGTTGGGGCAATAAAGCTACACAGAACGTTTCCTATGTCGTTTTAGTGAACTGAAACCAATATGGGCTAATTGACTCACGGCAGTGCTGCTTTAGCATACATGCCAATCCAAATGGCATGTCAGATATACTTTAGTAGTAGAGAAAGTGTTAATACATAATGTTTTTTAAGAATGCTCAAAAATCTAATCCAACTCTGTGCATCATTCATTTTATAGGAGTGTAGTTTCCCCTGTTTATATACAGTGAGGTAAAAAAGTATTTAGTCAGCCACTGATTGTGCAAGTTCTCCTACTTAGGAAAATGAGAGAGGTCTGTAATTTTCATCATAGGTACACTTCAACTATGAGAGACTAAATGAGAAAAAAATCCAGGAAATCACATTGTAGGATTTTTAAATAATTTAATTGTAAATTATGGTGGAAAATAAGTATTTGGTCAATAAATTTGGTTCAACTCAATACTGTGTAACATAACCTTTGTTGGCAGTGACAGAGGTCAAATGTTTCCTGCAAGTCTTCACCAGGTTTGCACACACTGTAGCTGGTATTTTGGCCCATTCCTCCATGCAGATCTTCTCTAGAGCGGTGATGTTTTGGGGCAACACGGACTTTCAGCTCCCTCCACAAATTTTCTATGGGGTTGAGGTCTGGAGACTGGCTAGGCCACTCAAGGACCTTAAAATGCTTTTTATGGAGCCACTCCGAGCAGTGTGTTTGGGTTCATTGTCATGCTGGAAGACCCAGCCACGTTCCATCTTCAATGCTCTCACTGATGGAAGGAAGTTTTGGCTTAAAATCTCACGATACATGGCCCCGTTCATTCTTCCCTTAACACGGATCAGTCGTCCTGTCCCCTTTGCAGAAAAACAGCCTCAAAGCATGATGTTTCCACCCCCATGCTTCACAGTAGGTATGAGTGCAACTCAGCATTCTTCTTCCTCCAAACACATCGAGTTGAGCATTTACCAAAAGTTCTATTTTGGTTTCATCTGACCACATGATATTCTCCCAATCTTCTTCTGGATCATCCATATGCTCTCTGGCAAACTTCAGACGGGCCTGGACATGTACTGGCTTAAGCAGAGGGACACGCCTGGCACTGCAGGATCTGAGTCCCTCTCGGCGTAGTGTGTTACTGATGGTAGCTTTGTTACTTTGGTCCCAGCTCTCTGCAGGTCATTCATCAGGTCCCTCCATGTAGTTCTGGGATTTTTGCTCACCGTCGTCATGATCATTTTGACCTCAAGGGATGAGATCTTGCGTGGGGCTCCAGATCGAGGGAGATTATCAATGGTCTTGTATGACTTCCAGTTTCTTACAATTGCTCCCACAGTTGATTTATTCACACCAACCTGCTTGCCTATTGTAGATTCACTCTTCCCAGCCTGGTGCAGGTCTACAGTTTTCTTCCTGGTGTTCATCGACAGCTCTTTGGTCTTGGCCTTTGGAGTCTGACTGTTTGAGGCTGTGGACAGGTGTCTTTTATACAGATAACGAGGTCAAACACGTGCCATTAATACAGGTAATGAGTGAAGGACAGAAGAGCTTCTTAAAGAAGTTACAGGTCTGTGAGAGCCAGAAATCTTGCTTTTTTGTGGGTGACCAAATACTTATTTTCCACCATGATTTGCAATTAAATTATTTAAAAATCCTACAATGTGATTTCCTGGATTTTTTTTTGTTCTCATTGTGTCTCTCATAGTTGAAGTGTACCTATGATGAAAATTACAGACCTCTCTCATCTTTCTAAGTAGGAGAACATGCACAATCAGTGACTGACTAAATACTTTTTTGCCCCACTGTAATTGGCTGTTATGTTGTCCATACCAACTAAATTTTGACCTTCATGCAAATGGGGAAAATGTTTGGTGTGGGTGACACGGCAAGGATTTAAAAGCAGATTATGTGGGTGGATCACGTGCTGTTTCCAAACCTCTGTTCTCACATGTTGGGGTGGCACGGTGGCTCGGTGCCCACCTCACAGCAAGAAGGTCCTGGGTTCAATCCCCCCCTGTCCGTGTGGGTGTTCTCCCACATCTGCGTGTGTCTGTGTGTCGCTGAAATAGCTACTGATGCTGATAGTGAAGTTAAATAAACAAAACTATCCTCAATTGTTGTGCCTCAACCCCTCAAGGATGAATTTGGTATGGTTATATGTTCAGGATTGCACACCTTATGTTTACATTTATGTCGCTTAGCAGACACCCTTATCCAGAGCAACTGATAACAGTCTGCAATCCAAGCAATTGTGGGTTAAGGGTCTTGCTCAAGGACCCAACAGTGGCAGCTTGGCAGAGGAGGGATGTGACTTAACCACTAGGCTACCACTGCCCCATTGGGGTTTTTTTTTGTTTTGTTTTGTTTTTTGAAGTATTTTTAATTATTCACTCATGTGATATATAAATGTTTCAGTATGCTATAAACTCAATCCATCTAATCTTGCATTCCAATTAATGTAAGCATTTGTTTGTACATTAAATAATACATCAAGTGCATAAAAACATTCCACTTTAAATAATTTAGTCAATTGAATTATTTTTAGTTTTAGGCTAGTTTTCTTCGAGTTATTGCCCTCTGTGCAGCAATAACTGCAACTAAACGTTTCCTTCCACAACATTTTGATTGGATTAAGGTCAGGACTTTGACTTGGCCAAAACATGAACTTTATTCTTCTTTAACCATTCTTTGGTAGAACGACTTGTGTGCTTAGGGTTGTTGACTTGCTGCATGACCCACCTTCTCTTGAGAGTCAGTTCATGGACAGATGACATTTTCTCTGATGTAATTCAATATTCATTGTTCCATCAATGATGGCAAGCCGTCCTGGCCCAGATGCAGCAAAACAGGCCCAAACCATGATACTACCACCATCATGTTTCACAGATGGGATAAGGTTCTTATGCTGGAATGCAGCGTTTTCCTTTCTCCAAACATAACGCTTTTCTTTTAAACTAAAAAGTCATATTTTAGTCTCATCCTTCCACAAAACATTCTTCCAATAGCCTTCTGTAGCACACTGCAGACAAGCAGCAATGTTCTTTTTGGGGAGCAGTGGCTTTTTCTTTGCAACCCTGCCATGCACACCATAGTTGTTCAGTGTTCTTCTGATGGTGGACTCATGAACATTGGCTAATGTTAATGTGAGAGAGACCTTCAGTTGCTTAAACGTTACTCTGGGGTCCTTTGTGACCTTGCCAATTATTACACGCCTTGCTCTTGGAGTGATCTTTGTTGGTCGACCACTCCTTGAGAGGGTAACAATGGTCTTGAATTTCCTCCATTTGAACACCATCTGTCTGACTGTGGATTGGTGGAGCAAAAACTCTAGAGATGGTTTTGAACCTTTTCTAGTCTGATGAGCATCAACTCTTCAGAAATCCGTTCGAACCATGATACACTTCCAAAAACGTTGTGAAGAGCAGACTTTGATAGATCCCTGTTCTTCAAATAAAACAGAGTGCCCACTCGCACTTGATTGTCATCCCACTGATTGAAAACACCTGACTGATTGAATTTCACTTTCAAATGAACTGCTAATCCTAGAGGTTCACATACTTCTTTTTTTTTTTTTTTTTCACTCACTGATCTGTAATATTGGATCATTTTCCTCAATAAATAAATGACCAAGTATAATAATTTTGTCTCATTTGTTTAACGTGGTTCTCTTTTCCTACATTTAGGACTTGTGTGACAGTCTGATGATGTTTTAAGTCATATTTTGCAGAAATAGAAAATTCTAAAGGGTTCACAAACTTTCAAGCACCACTGTAAGATCGGATGGTCAGATATATGCATGCTCTATATGCATTTATTTATAATTACAGTATAAAATGGAGTTATGTTACCTGAATACTCCTTAAATATAGCATGAACACTTTTTAGGTGAAGTTCAAATATATCCACATTGCGAGTTGAAAACATTTTTTAATCCCTACATTATTCGCTATTCATGTGCGGATAGCTTGACCGCAGTTTCAGGATGACATGCCTGTAGATGTCCTTTCAACTTAGGTAGTCGCCCCACACAGTTTACAAAGAGTGTTGTTTTCCTTGACATCGAATGAGAAATGTGCCCATATACCGACTCTCCTCTTTCTCGCAGGTGTTAAGTGTTAACAGTATGGGTTTTCTGGGGTTAGGTCAAATGTGTGCGTCTTCTCGCATTACTGATTGGATCGCTACCCATCTTGTCCCGCCTTTCCAAATATACTCAAGTTATGTTTGGATCTTTTCCTAACTTGTCACTACCTGCCAAAAAAATAAATCAGATCTGATTGGATGTCGTCTCTGCCAAACATTTTTGTCTCGTTTTTATTCTTTGACAAGTGTCCATTCATTTTATCCTAGTTAATGTCGTGTTTCATTGATATTCATGCTTAATTCATATTAGTTTAGTCATTGTCTTGTTTTCATTAGAAGAAAAGGGCCATTGATGGAAAACTATGACACAAATCATTCGTGAACGAAATTAACACCGCAGTACCGCAATGGCAGAACACAAAGTTTTTAAATGTTATACAGCTGCTCAGAGCTGGTCATCTGTGTATGTGGCCAGGTGGATTCCCTTCTCTGTGAGTTGTATGATTGCCTTCCCCTACATTTAAAAAACACAAACGAACTTAATGAGAGGTCAAAAAAGGAGAACCAGTGATTAGTCAGGGCTTAAAATACAAATTTGAGAAACGGGGGGAGGGGGTTGTTTGGGGTGGGGGGATTGGACTAGATATGCATGCTAATTAAAAGACCATGAGAGCCATTCAGTGGTGTTAACGCACTATGTTTCATATTGAACTTTCCACCGTGGGTTGTTATCAGCACAGTGCTGTGGGTGTCAGATGGAACTTGTACTTCTCCATATTGTGCAGTTCTGTTTTTCAATAGGCTGTGATCAAATCTGCTGTTTACTTCTCAAAGTGGATTTTTAGACCAAGTGTATGCACCGCAAATTACTGCAAATGTGTATTAATCTGATTGGTCTGTTTGGACTGTAGTCGCATTTGCTCCGTACTTGTTGCTGTGGTAACCAAATAAATGCATCTGTGCGCAGTTTTTTTTTTTTTTTTTTTCCCTCATTCATTAGGCAGAACAAAAATACTAATTTGCAAAAGGTACATTCCAATAAAAGTGCTGCAGTAACCCTAAACATAACACATGAGTACGACAGTGGCAAGGAAAAACTCCCTAGTTCTAGGAAGAAACCTTGGGAGGACTAAGACTCAAAAAGGGACCCAACCTCCTTGGGCGGCGTAGATGATAAATCTAAGAGCGAACTAAAGTCATGGAGTCATGGTCGAATAAAATGTGAATTATGCACAATCGACATTAAGTGCCCGGGTATGATGGGGCTGGATCTGATGACGGAAAGTCATCTTGGAGTGGAGCTCCATCAGATGAACATCATGTGTGGGGGCCGGACTGCCGGAACACAGCTTGGAGAGAAAAACAGAAATGTAATTATTATGATTAAGAAGCAAAGTGTCTATTAACAATCACTGATGCCATGTCAATCACTGATGCCATGTGTAGCATGAGACCCCGGCAGCATTAGCTATAGCAGCATAGCTAGAAAGAGGAGAACTGGTAGGAAACACAGCCAAGAGGGATCACATGAGACATTGGCAACCCCACGGGAGGCAGAAGACAGCAACCCAATGTCTCTGATCACCATAAGACTCGATGACTATGAACCCCCAGCTCTGCCCTTATTCTAAGGCAAGGATGCATGAGTCAAGATCACGAGGACCGAAGCCCAGTTCAACCAGACCGCCCACCCGACACTCCCGGCTAAAGGACAAGGCAGGAAGGCCAGACATGACTCCAGACTACGGCCACAGTGACCCAAGCCATGCATCCCGGTCTAAGTCTAGTCAAAAGCCTGTGCAAATAGGTATGTCTTTAGCCTAGACTTAAAACTTTGGAGAGTGTCTGAGTCTCAAACGAAAGTGGGAAGTTTATTTCATAGTTGGGGGGCCATGTATGAGAAAGCCTTTCCCCCTGCTGTGACTTTTTTAATTCTAGGAACTAAAAGAAGTCCTGTACCCTGCGAACGAAGTAGACAAGTTGGATTGTAAAACTCTAAGAGTTCACGCAGATAATGTGGGGCCAGGCCATGTAGAGCTTTAAGTTATAAGAAGTATTTTGTAATCAATGCGGAATTTGACTGGTAATCAGTGTAGTGATTATAGAACAAGAGTGATATGATCAAATTTTCTAGTTCGAGTTAGCACTCGGGCAGCTGCATTCTGAACTAACTGAAGTTTATTTATAGATTTACTAGAGCATCCAGTAAGTAAGGTGTTACAGTAATCCAACCTTGAGGTTATAAACGCATGAACAAGTTTCTCTGCATCATTAAAAGAGAGGATATTTCTAAGTTTAGCGATATTACGTAATTGAAAGAAAGCAATTCGAGTGATGCTGCTAATGTGCGCATCAAAGGAGAGATCTGAATCAAATGTGACCCCAAGTTTTTTACAGACGGACTGGGCAATACTGGACAGCCATGTAAATTTAGGATAGATGTAGCCAACCTGTCTCTCACAGCCTTGGGTCAGTTTTATCTGAGTTAAGTAAGAGAAAATTAAATAACATCCAATCTTTTATTTCCTTTACACAGTCCTCAATTTTGTTGATTGTAAGGCTGTCATTAGGTTTGGCTAATATGTACAGCTGTGTATCATCTGCATAGCAGTGGAAACTAATGCCATGTTTACGAATAACTGAGCCTAGTGCATGTACAGTGAGAATAAAAGCGGGCCAATCACTGACGCCTGAGGCACGCCATACTTCAATTTTGAGGGCTTAGACCTTAGATTATTTATATGAACAAACTGGTACCGGTCGGTTAAGTAGGATTTAAACCAAGAAAGTGCTAATCCATTGATACCTACAGTATTTTCTAGTCTGTTTAGTAAAACATCATGATCTATAGTGTCAAATGCTGCACTTAAATCTGACAGAACAAGAAAAGAAACACATCCCTTATCTGCAGGCATTAACAAGTCATTTAGTACCCTAATTAATGCTGTTTCAGTACTATGATGGGGCCTGAAGCCAGACTGAAATGTTTCATAAATTTCATTCCTTTGGAGGTAACTGCAGAGCTGCTGATGTATGGCTTTTTCTGAGATTTTGGACAGAAACGGTAGATTTGAAATTGGTCTATAATTAGATATCACACAAGGGTCAAGATTGGTAACGTTTGATAACGGCAGACTTAAAGGATTTGGGCACATAACCAAAGGTAAGGGATGAATTTAAAATAACTAACAGTGGCTCTATAATACTAGGTATTAATTGTTTGAGTAAACGTGTAGGAATTGGATCTATTAAACATGTTGATGACTTAGACGAGCTGATCAGTGCGGATAATTCAGTATTAGTAATTGGTTGCTGAATAGTTTGGTGATGTGATGAGCATCGAGTTTTATGTCTAATGTTTTCTATCTTATCATTAAAGAAAGTCATGAAATCATTACTGTTAAAATTACACAGAACGGGAGAATCACTTTCTGTAGGTTTTTTTTTTTGTTAATTTTCAGACTGTATTAAAGAGAAATCTTGGATTATTCTTATTTTTCTCTATGATTGAGAAATATGCAGCTTTAGCTAAGGGCATGCTTATACTCTGCCATACTGTCCCTCCAAGCAATCTTAAACACCTCCAATTTACTATGTCTCCCACTTGCGCTCTAAATGCCGTGTTCTTTCTTTAAGTACGGGTTGTGGTCCATTAATACCATGGGTGCGGCCTTTTTTCCCTAGACGTTTGACCCTAGCAGGACCGTGCTAAACATTTTGACAGATTTAAAAAATGATCACCGTGTAGACCATCTACAATCGGTTCTAGGTCAGAAAGCACAACCAGAATTAATTCATACATTAGACGCACCGCATTTTAAGGCGCACTGTCGATTTTTGAGAAAATTTAAGGATTTTATGTGCGCCTTATGGTCCGAAAAATACGATAGTTCTTTTTATTATAAATAATGCATGAAATTGTGAATTTTCCATCATGTGCTTGGAGCAATTATTTTCACAATTTTTATAATCTATGGATACAGCATCTATATCAACCAGCATGGTACACCTGATTGTTTCCTAAAATGGTAAACAACTACCTATAAACGATCTTTTATTGTTGTATCTTACACTGATCTCATTACCAGGATCTTGCACAAACCCTATTTTGTGCATAATATGCAGTGTTCTCATTAATGGAATTGTTTCTGTGTTGTTTTGTTTTGTTTTTTAATTGCATCAGATTTTGCACTGTGACCACGGGTAGAGCTTTGTGATCTACAGGCACTTTAATTGTCTGTTTGTGGAAGAGACTTGACAGGTTAACCATCATATTCTCTTTGAGGAGGCCATTAGGGCCATCTGTCCTCCTGAAGCTTGAACTGCATGCCTGCACAGGTGCAGGCAGAGCTCTGTAACCAACCACACTGGATCACACAGTGCTGTGCTGGATGAGGTTGTCAGTATTTCTCTAATTTCACTTGGTAGACCCAAGACCAGTAACGAAGCCAAAGCCCACACACATGGCTACTGTTTTGAGGCTTTTCAGTCATGGAAGACTGATGACAAGTCAGCTTTTGGAAAGAAGAGTGCATGGGTCCCACCAAGGCCAGTCTAGACTTCTGAGTGGGATAGACTTGTGATGCTTCCAGTGGTTCCACTCTCCGTAATGCTGTGTTGCACCGTTCATTGTACAGCGATGTGATTTCAAACAGGTGATTATAAATATGGTTTAGTACAAAAGCAGTCTCAACGAAATGCTGAGACTTGGGAGTAAAACTGGGTGGAGGATCTCCAGTTTCTCAACAAATGTGTAAGAAAATTACTGAAATGTTTAAAAACAGTATTCCTCAAAGAAAGACTGGAAGGGATTTACATATTTCACTCCTAACGTTTTCTGATTTGGCTTGTTTTGCTTTTTCATGCTGACAAAATGCATGGACGTCTCTGTGAAAGATGCCGTCTTGAAGGCAGCATATGTTGCTGCCATCACAGACGTGTAAATCCCCATACCATGACGGAACCTGGCTTTTGGAATTGTTGCTGATTACAGTCTGGATGGTCCTTTTCGTCTTTGGTCCGGAGCACATGGTGTCCATTTCTTCCAAAAAAGATCTGGAATACTGATTGGTCTGACCACAGTACATGTTTCTACTGCATGATGGTCCATCCCAGATGCCTCCGAGCACAGAGAAGATGGTGCTGCTTCTGGACATGGTTAACATAAGGCTTCTTTTTTTGCATAGTTATGTTTTAAGGGGCATTTGTGATTGTAACTCTGTATTGCAGTGCTTGATAAATGTTTGATACAGTAATCCTTTGCGCATGTGGTTCTTTCAGCTGTTGATGAATGACAGTTCTTGAAGAAGTGCTGTCCAAGGAATGATGCCTCTTCAGTTTCGACTTGTGCTCTTGCCCTATATGCACTGACATTCCTCCATTTATAGAATTGTTTAATGATATTATGCACTGTAGAGGGAGACGTGCAAGTTCCTTCCAGTCTTTCTTTGAGGAACATAATTATTGACTGTCTGACTGACTGAAATGGTCAAAACATTCTTGCACATTTGTTTATAAACAAATACAACTACTGATCTTTACTCCTCAAATACTTTTTTTTAATTCTTATTATTTGCATTTTCCATACTGTTCTAGCTTTTTCTGATTTGGGGTTGTAGATTGACATTTCTTGAAATCCAAGAATAGTCATACTTTTTATAATCTAATAGGATATGCTGCATAAATGACCACTGGAATAATTAAATAATAAATGTTTTTAAAATATTAGTGTGCGTGTAGGTGTACCTAGTGTTGCCTCTTGTTTCTGTCACATAATTGCTCAGGCCTCATCACGTTACTCTGCAGTCAGACCTTTGTAACTGTAGCCTATAACGTTTTTAAACTGACTCTGGCATGTGAACTCCTACCCTTAGGAAGCGATGTGGCCAGCAGAGTAGCTGGTAGAGTAAGCAACAGGAGATTATTTCATTCATTTTTCCCACACCTCAACCCGTAGACTTTTGTAGCGGTCACCAGAGGGCGCTATATAATCAGAATATGTACGTTCTCTCTGTGTCTGTCCGGTGAATCGGTACAAGTGTACGGCTCACTGCTGCAATTAGTACAGGTAACTACAGTAATTCAGCTTGCTTCTTGTATCCATTATTAGGCTGAACAGATACTTACAGTCCTGGGTCTGTGTTTTTTCACACCATTATTCATTTTGCATAAAACGTGTTTTAAAATCTTCATAAGGAAAGGCAGCAGATTTTAAGTGAGAATTCCCTTTGTCAGTGATTGATAGCTGGCCTGGGACTGCACACATTTTAAGCTCATAAAATATGCGTGCTCTCTTCACTGTTAGCAAGGTGTTGCCAATTATTTTGAAAAGCTCCTTCTAAATACTGCCGTATCATGAGTTTAGAGGATAGAAGTTGAACAATGGAGGAACAATAGGATTTATAAAAAATAAATATGCAGTAAGTACAGTCTTAGTCCTTTACTTTAGTGTTGAGTGAAAATGTGTGTCTGAGATCTGCCTGAAGATTGTTACATGGGATTTTGGCTTTAAAGATTTACTAGACATAGTATGTCTGTGACTTATCCATATAGTAGTATTAGACATAATTAATGTGGTTATTTTTCTGCTGCTGTGGTTTTCCATTATTATTATTTTAAGTTTTTTTACTGAGTGAAGTTGTATCAGTAGTAGCAACAACCATAGTCGTAATAATAATGTTTTTGTTGTTTGGTTCAGGTAATGATGAGGAAGAATAAAAACTGTGACTTTGAATTTGCTGGACAACAGCATCTTTAGCATGCAGAAAGAGCTGTTTGTTAGACCTGTACTTAGCTGTTCTCTGGCATTGGTTTCATTATATCAACTTTTAAGCTAGGAATGAAATGCAGCAATGAACTTCATAGTGCAGCTAAACCAATTAATGATGACTATTTATTTAATCCATTTTGTAGCATTCCAGATAGACTGGAGATTTTGACACACTTCAGAAACAAAAAAAGTTGGGACAGGGACAATTTAGAGCTAGTAATGAGGTAAAAAAACAACAACAACTAAATCATGATGTGATTTCATACAGGTGATGTCAACAGGTAATTTATAATCATGATTTTGTACAAAAGCAGTATTCACAAAAGTGGAGTCTTTGAGGAGTAAAGATGGGCCGACGATCTCCAGTTTATCAACAAATGTGTAAGAAAATGATTGAAATGTTTAAAAACAATGTTCCTCAATGAAAGACTGTTAGGGATTTACATATTTCTTCCCATACAGTGCTTAATATCATTAAACAATTCGAGGAATTTCATTGTGTAAAGGGCAGGGGCACAAGCCTGAACTGAAGAGGCATGATCTTCGATCCCTCAGACGCACTGCTTCAAGAATCGTCATTCATCAATAGCTGATAGAACCACATGAGCAAGGGATTACTTATCAAACCTTTATCAAGCACTACAATACGGAGTTACATTCACAAATGCCTCTTAAAATGTTACTGTGCAAAAAAAGAAGCTTTATCCAGAAGTGGCGCCAACTTCTCTGGGCTTGGAGGCATCTGGGATGGACCATCACACAGTGGAAACATATATTATGGTCAGACCAATCAGTATTCCAGAAGTAATTGACACCGTGTGCTCCAGACCAAAGGAGAAATGGACCATTAAGACATTTATCAGCAACAAGTCCAAAAGCCGAGGTATTGGGGTTGTGTCAGTGCCCATGGCAAAGGTCATTTACACTTCTGTGATGGCAACATTAATGCAGAAAAATACACTGAGATTTTAGAGCAACATAAGCCGGCTTCAAAAAGACATCTTCTGACCATATTTGCTCCTCAAAAACTCAAACTTTTGTGGATGCTGTTTTTGTACCAAATCTTGATTATAATCACCTGTTGACAATACCCGTTTGAAATCACATCATTATTTTATTTCTTCAGCGCATTACTCGACCTAACTTGCCTCCTTCCCAACTTGTTTTGGAATGTGTTGCAGGCCTGAAATGCAGGAATGGATGTTTATAAACAAATGAAATGAAGTTGACAGAAATGTATTGAGTTCATACTGTCTGCAAGGAAATAAAAGTAAATGAACATGTAAGGAATACATTTTTTTTATTTGCGTTTTCCATACCGTCCCAACTTTTTCTGATTTTATGGTTGTATAAGCACGCTTCTTAATTGCCATATACAGACGTGAACAAAATTGTTGGTACCCCTTAGTTACTGAAAGAGAAACTCACAATGGTAACAGAAATAACTTTAATTTGACTAAAGTAATAGTAAATACAAAGTCTTTGAAAATGAACAAATGAAAGTCAGACATTGCTTTTCAACCGTGCTTCAACAGAATGATTTAGAAACATAAACTCATGAAACAGGCGTGGACAGAAATGATGGTTCCCCTGAAAAATGTGACCAAAGGGACATGTTAAATCAAGGTGTGTTCACTAATTAGCATCACAGGTGTCTGCAATCTTGCAATCAGTCAGTGGGCCTATATATAGGGCTTCAGGTAGTCACTGTGCTGTTTGGTGATAAGGTGTGTACCACGCTCAACATGGACCAGAGGAAGCAAAGGAAAGAGTTGTCCCAGGACATTAGAAAGAAAATTATAGACAAGCATGTTAAAGGTAAAGGTTATAAGACCATCTCCAAGCAGCTTGATGTTCCTGTGACTACAGTTGCATATATTATTCAGACATTTAAGACCCATGGGACTGTAGCCAACCTCCCTGGACGTGGATGCAGGAGGAAATTTGATGACAAATCAAAGAGACGGATAATACGAATGGTAACAAAAGAGCCAAGAAAAACTTCTAAAGACATTAAAGGTGAACTTCAAGCTCAAGGAACATCAGTGTCAGATCGCACCAGCCGTCGATGTTTGAGCCAAAGTGGACTTAATGGGAGACGACCAAGGAGGACACCATTGTTGAAAACAAAACATAAAAAAGCCAGACTGGAATTTGCCAAACTACATGTTGACCAGCCACAAAGCTTCTGGGAGAATGGCCTATGGACAGATGAGACAAACATTTTGGCAAGGCACATCAGCTCTGTGTTCACAGACGGAAAAACGAAGCATATCAAGAAAAGAACACAGTCCCTACTGTCAAACATGGAGGAGGCTCTGTTATGCTTTGGTGCTGCTTTGCTGCATCTGGCACAGGGTGTCTTGAATCTGTGCAGGGTACAATGAAGTCTCAAAACTATCAAGAATTTCTAGAGAGAAATGTGCTGTCCAGTGTCAGAAAGCTTGGTCTCAGTCGCAGGTCAGGGGTCTCGCAACAGGATAATGTCCCAAAACACACATCTAAAAACACCCAAGAATGGCTAAGAGGAGACCACTGGACTATTCTCAAGTGGCCTTCTATGAGCCCTGACCTAAATCCTACTGAGCATCTTTGGAAGGAGCTGAAACATGCCGTCTGGAAAAGGCACCCATCAAATCTGAGACAACTGCAGCAGTTTGCTCATGAGGAGTGGGCCACAATACCTGCTGAGAGGTGCAGAAGTCTCGCTGACAGATACAGGAATCGTTTGATTGCAGTGATTGCCTCAAAAGGTTGTGCAACAAATTATTAAGTTAAGGGTACCATCATTTTTGTCCAGGCCTGTTTCATGAGTTTATTTTTTTAAATAATTCTGTTGAAGCATGGTTGAAAAGCAATGTCTGACTTTCATTTGTTCATTTTCATAGACTTTGTATTTATTATTACTTTTGTCAGATTAAAGTTATTTCTGTTACCATTGTGGGTTTTTCTTTCATTAACTGAGGGCTACCAACAGTTATGTCCACGTGTGTCAGATGCATCTGAATTTTATAACAATGCATTGTCCAGTAGGTGTTGCTCTTGTGTGAATGTACCCTTTTCCACACTTGAACATTTACAGCATGTGTTTGGTGATGAATAAAAGTGAGGTTTTTCTGTGTGTTTATCTTTTGACATTTGTCTTACTGTTCTGTGGATTTCTAGTGTAACCGGTGTTTCTGTGGATAGTCTGAGCTCAGTGGTGACTAGGGCTACATTTTCAGCAGGCACAATGTAGTAAGCAGTGTCTGTTTGTGCATGTGTGTGTGTAGAGTGCAGGCCAGTTCTCCAAAGACAGGCTGCTGGGGTCACTCTTTCAGCTATTGTTCTCTCACACAGTCAGTTATGAGAGATTTTATTATGTGAGAGATGGAAATTTAGAGTCCATAATTTACTACCTTGCCTTTTGTATCCGATTTGATTGTTCCAACACATGAAATCAGGCAAATAACTAATGAACAAGCTCTTGGACTAATTTCTTTAAAAACAGTTACTTGAAATAGCATTCCAGTAACGAGCAACGTGGCCTGTTTAGAACATTATGCGATAAACACTTTGGTTTCTAGCACCTTTAATTAGCTGATTAACCTGAATGTGAATTGTGTTTGTGCACTGCATTTATAAATCATTCTTAAGCTGTAAAGTTTCTGGGATAAATCCTGTCAGGTTAGTCAGACTGGAGGATGGAGGGTGAAGTGTATTGGTGCGTGTGTAATCATTTTTATGTGAGTGTGTGAATGAAATACAAATTGCATGTAAAATACGATTTGAAAAGCAAGGTGCTATGACTTTTGGAATTTAAAGGACAAAAGTGGCACATTTGAGAGACAAAACTAGACAGTTATATAGGCTGGATATGTCGAAATGTGTTGTACTTTCAGTGGACACTGGTCCTCTTGAAAATAATCAAAATATTTTGGTGTGTTTGAGGTTATGAGCTCTATACCAGAACTCGCTTTTAAACTGTTGCCCCTAAATACACCTGAACATGCTTAGCAACGTGTCATGTTAGCCTGTAGTGCATTTAGGGCATTGCGCTGCCAACACACAGGCATATGCCAGGAATCCACACTGTATTGTATTACCAGCAGTGTACCGCACTGCATGTCGTTATCATCACATGACCTAGTGAGTGAGGTCTTTTGGATTATATTCATTCAAATTCTGATTTGATATTTTTTCCTCTGAGTTAAAAGGTGTAGATGTTGCTGTGTTTATTTTGCAGTTCCTTTGCTTATAGGTCATGGTGTTTTGTGTTCCCAGAAGCACAGAAATATCCTGATCAGGCTTGTTTCATTCTTTATTGTGACGAGGAATGAGACAAGGGTGTGTCACTGCGGTCAAATGGCTTTACTGCACTAAGAAAAGAAAGCACAAAGCTTTTGGAATGAGTGTGTTGGGTTAGCGAATAGTGAGGCTGCTGGTGCCCTGGGACAGAACAGATAGCAGCGTTTCTATGACAACTGCACTGGAGGCGGGGCTCCCAGTGGACCGGCTTCCATGAAGCGAAGTGAGGAGAGGAGAGGAGTGGGTCTCATTAGAGCTGAGAACAAGCTGTGGTGTTAAAGATGATCACACGGTGTGAGAGCTGTGTCACACTTTCTTGACAGACCTTTAAACACATTGCCCCATAAAATTACAGCAGTGTTTTGGACAGAATTAGCTTCCATTTATGGTGGTATGGTAAATAATGCTGTATATAAGGTGCTGCACTGCAGATATTTTAATTGCCAAGTACTAAGTACCAAGTACTTTGATATAAGCAGTTAATTTGAAAATGAAATTAGTCAGGTGTTTTCAATCAATGGGATGTTGATACACACAGGGCTGGAAAGGGTACAAAACCATCTCAAAAGAGGTTGGACTCAACTAGTGCACATTTAGACAGATTGTTGTGGAATGGCCAAGTCAAAGCCCTGGCCTTAATCCAACAGAAATGTTGTGGAAGCAGTTCTGGGGAAACCCCCCGGTATCCCAGAGTTGATGTTCTGTGTAAAGGAATGGGTGAACAATTTCTATAAGCTACCGGAAACATTTAGTTTCAGTTATTGCTGCACAAGTGGGTCCTACCAGATACTAAAAGCAAAGGCTTGCATATTTTTGCCACTCGTAGATAAGTAATTTTGGATCATTTTCCTCAGGAAATAAATTACTATGTATAATATATTGTTCCATTAATTTAATTGGGTTCTTTTTATGCACTTTTAGCACGGAAGTGAAAATTAGATGACGTTTATTGATATTTATGCAGAAATATAGAAAATTATAAAGGGTTCACAAACTTTCAAGCACCACTGTACCTTAAACCAAAAAATCGTCTTACTCTACCTGCAAGTGATACACTAAGTAGAATTTCCCATCCAAGTGAAAACATGCTTTGTCATGTTAGACAAGAATTATAACTTCCCCTCCTTCAATGAGACAGCTGGGACTCACTGGAAGGTGTTTTGGGACTTTTCACAGTGAAACCACTGAAATAAAATGTAATGAGCAGGGAATAGAAGTCAAAACATAAACATTCTGTTGTCTATGCAGACAGCTCAATGCTTGCTAGTTAATTAACTGTAATTATTGTAATTTAAGTGCTGTGTCTTGACCAAGTCGGATTAGTTAATTAATTATTGGGGGTCTGCAGCAAATGGCGGTTTTACAAGATGAACTAAAATTTGCATACATGGTGTGGCTATTGGGTGAGACTTTGCTCATGGACTAAATCCTTATCCCTGAATTTGGAGGATGGACTTTGACCTGTGGGAGCTGAACAGCAGCGCTGATTTGTTAGAAACAGTGTGTAACTTTGTGAGCAGTAGTCAGTCAGATTTATTTCTATAGTGCTTTTGACTCAAAGCAGCTTTACAATTTTCTATTACCTTCGGTTATCTAAGCCAATCCCAAACTGAGTAAGCCTAGAGCAACAATGGCAAGGAAAAACTCCCTAAACCTTGTAAGGAAGAAACCTTGGGAGGCTCAAGACTCAAAAAGAGACTCCTCCTTGAGTGGCTTAGATGATACATTTAAGAATGAAACCGTTCTCTAATTCATAGGATTGTAGTAATAGTTTAAAAGAACAGAAGCTAAATCAATATTACCAGAGAACACGTGTTTAAAATATAATAATTGATGTACAATATAACAATATGTAGATTAATATTTAAAGAGAAAATGTAGAGTGTACTAAATTGGAGAATATAAAACAAAAAAAAGAAAATGGTGAAAATAAAATCGGATCAGGGCCAGGTTGATATACATTTGTTTCTATGGACTGATCAGCCATAGCATTTAAACCACCTGCCTATTGTTGTGTAGGTCACCCTCATGCCACCAGTGCTCTGACTCATTGGACTCCAGATGTTCACAGCAGATCTTTTAAGTCCTATAAGGTGGAGATGGGCCTTCCATGGATCGGACTTGTTTGTCCAGCATAGCCCACAGGTGCTTGCTTGATCAGATTCATATATGAGGAATTTGGAGGCCAACTCAACACCTTGAACTCTTTGTCATGTTCCTCAAACCATTCCTGCTGGAAGAGGCAACTGCCATTAGGGTATACGGTTGCCATGAAGGGGTGTCTGAAACAATGTTTCAGGTTGTTGGTACCGTATTTTCTGGACCATAAAGCGCACCGGGTTATAAGACGCATGAAATGAAACAAAACTCTTAAGTTCCCTCGGAAGCTCAGTTTGGTCTTTACCTGGCGCAGGGCGTCTTCTTGCTTCCTCCACTTCCGTACCATTGATTCGTTAATGCTGAATTCTCTCGCAGCTGCTCTATGTCCATGTTGTACTGCGTGACTGATAGTGTTGAGTTTGAAATCCGCTTCGAAAATAAATGAATGAATGCACATAACCTAATGCTGAAGCACATACCGTATTACTCAGCGATGTTTCCTGACTACGGTGGCTGTAAGCTTCGTAACCTACCAAGACCGTGCTAAAGCATTTTGACAGATTTATGAGCGCCGTGTACCATCTACAATCGGTTCTAGGTCAGAAAGCACAACCAAAATTAATTCATACATTAGACGCACCGCATTTAAAGGCGCACTGTCGATTTTTGTGAAAATTAAAGGATTTTAAGTGCACCTTATGGTCCGAAAAATACGGTACATGTTGAAGTAACATCCACATGAATACCAGAAACCAGGGTTTCCCAGAAGAACATTTCCCACAGCATCACACTGACAGTGTTATTCACTTTGTCTTTCAGTGGGTTTTATGTAATGGCTGATCAGGGTACAACTTAATATGCATGCATTATGTTTAAATTGCAGGTTTATGGCATAAGGTACTTATTTATAGTCATAAAGTATTTATATATTTCTTACATCCCAAGTGATGCTCCTCAATTTGCAACTAAATTTGAAGTAATTATTATTAAATTTAGCGGTTAAATATTTAAGCCAAATTTTTATACAAAACAGAAAATATACTCATAGCCTGTTCTCTTCTGGTAACCGATTTCCCTCCATAAAGTGTGACGTGTTTTAATCCCCCTCTCTGCTATCCACACCACTGGCCTTTACCTGCAACCTCTACTTGCTGTGAGTAAGAAGATAAACTTTGTGTTCATACAGTGATTCTGTGAGACTGCAGAGGACATGTTACTATTTTTAGTTACACTTATAGCAAGAAACATCCTTAGGGGAGAACCTGATGTGATGCATGTACACGTGAACACACAGACGCACACAGAAACACAAGGGCCTCTTTAGCAGAGGGATTTTTTTCCTTATAAACAGAAAGAGTCACAGAATCACAGTTTAAACATGTTGAATACAAGATCTTAAAGATCAGGGAAAACAAGGCACTGCATTAGGGATGTCTCAGATGTGACACACGTACTAAAACTCTGTCTAGGTTATATTCTATAGGCACAACATGCCCATACATACACACAGAGGAAAGGAGGCACGGTGGTTAGCGCTGTCACCTAACAACTCAAGAGATCAGCGTTTCGATCCAGACCCCAAACTCCATCTGTGTGGAGCTGGCATGTCCTACCTGTAACTGTGTGGGTTTTCTCCAGATACTCCGGTTTCCTCCCACACTCCAAAGAGCATGTGTTAGGTTAATTAGTTGTATTAAACGGCCCTTGTGTGAGTACAGTGTGTTTGAATAGTATTGTTCTAACCTTGCCCCTGGCCTGAATAGACATTGATGCTGAGGCGACTCAATTAAATAAATAGTGTGAGTATGAGAGAACATGAATGTCTCCTGTATCATATATTAAGCTGTCATCACTAAAAGTATGCAGAATATGCCAGAAGGAGGCAGGGACGTTCCCATTATAATTAATGGATAAAGGGCTCCCTTCATGCAAATATTCATTATCCAGTGAATGAGGTGCATTCAGATATTGATTTTGACGGAACTGCATTTTAATTAATCGTTTGTCTGTGGTGTGCTATCATTATTTAGTTAAATAAATAAAAGTAGTCATTAGCTTGATTTTGGTGATACTGTAACTTGTAAACGCTACCCTTGGCAAAAATGACTGAATTACCACGCTAGGAGGATGTTCACCCAGCTTTTATACTTTGTATCAAATCAGCAAATTATAGATACAACCCCTGGCAAAAAGTATGGAATCACCAGTCTTGGATGAGCACTCATTCAGACATTTCATTCTGTAAAACAAACTCGGATCAAAAACATGTTACAATAATAAGGTCATTCCAAAGTGCAACTTGTTGGCTTTCAGGAACACTCAAAGAAATGAAGAGAAAACATTGTGGAAGTCAGTGAATGTTACTTTTATTGACCAAGCACAGGGAAAAAAATATGGAATCACTCAATTCTGAGGAAAAAAGTATGGAATCACTCAAATTGGAGGTAGAAAATAAGGACACACCCAGTCAATTTCCTTTCCCTAAATGGACACCTGCCTCAGAGTAGATCTGCTCGTTAGTCTGCAGTTAAAAAACACCTGCAGTCATGACACCTTGGAGGGCTGCTGGACGAAGTAGAGTGGCAAGAACCATGGCTCCAACAAGAGAAATGTCTCTTGAAACAAAAAGCGAGGATTGTGAAACTTCTTGAAGAAGTAACTCTTCACGCATGGTTGCTAAAGATGTGGGCTGTTTCACAGTCAGCTGTATCCAAGATATGGACCAAATACAAACAGCATGGAATGGTTGTTTAAAGCCAAGCGTACTGGTTAGACCAAGAAAGACATCAAAGCGTCAAGACAAACAACTTAAGGCCATTTGTCTTGAAAAATCGAAAAAGTACAACTACACAGATGAAGCATAAATGGGAGGAAGCTGGAGCCAATGTATGTGACCGAACCGTTAGAAATCGCCTAAAGGAAATGGGATTTCAATACAGGAAAAGCTAAAAGAAAACATCATTGACACCCTAAACATAAAAAAACAAGACTGCAATGGGCTAAGGAGAGGGCAATCATGGACTGTGGATGATGGATGAAAGTTATCTTCAGTGATGAGTCAAGAATTCCGCATTGGACAAGGTGCTGATGCTGGAACTTTTTGTTTGGTGCCGTTCCATGAGATTTATGAAGAGGCCTGCCCTGAAGAAAACAACCAAATTCCACAGTCCTTGATGATATGGGGCTGCATGTCAGGCAAAGGGCACTGGGGAGATGACTGTGGTTAATTCTTCTATCGATGCACAAGTTTACATTGAGATTTTGGACAGTTTTCTCATCTCTTCAGTTGAACAGATGTTTGGAGGTGATTTGAAATAATTTTCCAAGATGACAATGCATCGGGCCATAGGGCAAAAACAGTGAAAGGCATTCCTTGGAGAAAGACACATTCAGTCGATGTCATGGCCTGCAAATAGTCCAGATCTCAACCAATCTGAAAACTTGTGATGGAAATTGAAAAAAATGGTCCACAAGAAGGCTCCGACCTGCAAAGCTGATCTGGCAACTGCTATCAAAGAGAGAGTTGGCACCAAATTGATGAGCAGAATATTGTTTGTCACTCATCAAGTCCATGCCTCAGACACTGAAAGCCGTTATAAAAGCCAAAGGTGGTGCAACTAAAATACTAGTGATGTATTTTTTGAATGGTCTTTTGTTTATCTGTTTTCCATGATTCCATACTTTTTTCCTCAGAATTGAGTGATTCCATATTTTTTTTCCCTGTGCTTGGTCAATAAAGTAACATTCACTGACTTCCACAACGTTTTTCTCTTCATTTCTTTGAGTGTTCCTGAAAGCCAACAAGTTGCACTTTGGAATGACCTTATTATTGTATCATGTTTTTGATCGGAGTTTGTTTTACAGAATGAAATGTCTGAATGAGTGCTCATCCAAGACTGGTGATTCCATACTTTTTGCCAGGGGTTGTATGATTTGATATTTTTAAGATATTTTTATTTACTAACTCAACATTTTGGCTTCGTGGAGCATGCCTCAAACAAATTCATTAAATTAAACCATTTGAATTAATGTTATTTTTTTACGGGGTCAAATAAAAGGATTATGGAAATACTCTAAATATGTAACCATCAACCAAAAAAAAATCACAATTAGTACTTTTGTTGCTCCTCTAATGTTTTTTGTTACTTCTTTGGAGCATGGACTTCACTAATGAACATCAACTGGCAAATGCAGATTTGTGATTCATCCTGAATATCACTTTTCATACAAATGATACAAAGTCTATCTATGATTTGTTTATTTGCTACAGATGTAAGAGGCCTGTATGAAGATCTTCTACATGTGGTGATTTCAGTCCGTTTTTGCCAGTGGTAGTAATATGCTGATATGGTATTTAAGCCTTATTGAAATACCCTGTATCGATTATGACATTTCTGCCTGAGTTTATTATACCGTTTGATTTGATATGGTAGTTCTTACTATAGATAGATGTTTTAGTCAAGAGTCTCTTTAAATCTGCCTGTATACTGAGGTGTGTGTGTTTGTGTGCACGTGCATGATTTCTCAGCTCAGCACATTCTCTGACAATGATTTATTTCTCCACTCGTACATCCATCATCACATGACTTTGTAATTCTGCTTCTGCCATGTTTACCTTTTCTCATCTTACCCCATCTGCAACCAAAGCAATACTGTGGGTTCTGTTAAGCTCAAGTCATTATTATTTTCTTTGCTGTACCTTCCACGTCTGAATTCAAGGAACAGAGTATACACCAGTGTGTAGGTGGTTTTGTAATTATTATTTTTTTGAGCCAGACTGGAGAGCAAATAATTATCACTCTCATTTTATTATTAACGGTCTTTAATAGTAATGTAAAATGTTATACACCTGATCCCATGTCAGTCTATTCACATTGTGAATGAGGTGAATATCAGTGTTACAAAGCACGATGATTGAAGAGGATATGGAATATGGACTATACTTATATCGGTCGAGCATTTTTCTAGAAACTACATAAAGCTTTGTTTTTATAACCACACCTTTTAAGACACTAAGGAACCAAACCAAAACATGAAATGTCAAACTGACTATGAAGTGTCAGCTTTTCATTACTAGTTCTCAGTCATCTTAATTTTAAAAATTCAAAGCGGATAAAAAGCTATTAAATATTGCACTTAAGATGACTTAATAAACTTCATTTGTGTCGTCGGATAAGAAATTGAGTGAATGAGTGCTGCACTGTTGCAGCTAGGTTCAAGTCTTTACACAAGTAAGCTTCTTGGTGTGCTCCCGGTTTTCCTTCAATTATTTCAGTTTAGGTGCTTTATTTTTACGATCTTGTTGAAACAAGCCATATTCATTGCACTGACGTTGCAGATATTATAAACTGCATTCCCCCCCCCCCCCCCCAGTCTCCTCTTTTAAAATCTCACAGTAGTTCTAATATGAACATGTTCAGACATGATTCATTGCTAATGGTCTTCAATTCATTAACTCTTTTTTTTTTTTTTTTTTTTTTTTTTAATTGCTAATATTTAATGATCAGTCCAGCCAGTTTACCTCTGTCAGCGTGAATTATATCGCCAGCATACACCAAACAAAAACTAGTACAATGTTAATTATTGGAAATGGTTGAGGTTAACCTTGGCCAATACCGATCAATTAAAATATGCACAGATGGTACCAGAGTTTATCCTCTGATTAGAGACGTTGCAGATTTTGAGGAAGAGGGTGTATCCTATGCAATAGATGAATGTACAAGTGAGAGAGATTGAGAAAAGCAAATGGATGTGTTAAAAACAAGGGGAGGGGGTTCATAAATGAATAAGGTGGACAAAGAGCTCCAATAATTACATTCAGAGTGGCGAGAATTGGACAGTTAGAAGGAGCAGGTAGAAGCTGTTTGTTCATATTCCTTCATAACCTGCCGGGTGGTGATGCAGTCAAATCTGGTGCTGTTGCTAGGCAACAACTCCACAGGGCCCTGACGTCCGCATTGTGCTGGCTGCTATATGTGTGGCTCACCATGGTTTACAGGGAGGGGCACCAGCATATTTAGCCATATCCCCACCCCCACAGCTTTATTCATACGCCCTTCACACCCAGCAGTGTGTATGGGAGGGTTTGGAGTGTGTGTGTGCTTGTGTCTCACACTCTATGCCCTGTGCAAACCCTTATGAATGCATAACCCTTATGAGAGCAATGGACATTACTGCTATTAATATTGAGGACAGACTGGCCTGTTTGTTTTACTACTGTCTTCTAAGCATCAACTTTCCAACTAATTTTAATGAACAAATAATTAGAAAGTAGTACAAGTTCTGAAATCTTCAGGAAAGGTGCCCTGAGGACAAGGTTGTTGCAAAAGTTACTGAGTTATTTTTTATTTAGAAACAATTAATTCGACCTTGATCATTTTGATTAATACTGTAGATTGTAAGCATGTCCTAAATAAATGGCTTTTGTATTAAATCATTTATGAAATGTCCAGGTTTATAAGGTATTTTTCTGCATAGACACAAAGTGTTCTTAAATTCAGTGTCTATCTTCCATTTTCTCATATTTTTTTGGTTTTTCTTTAACTCTAATAAGTCCAAATTTGTCCAGCGGTTTGTGCAGCAGTTTGAACGGTCATAACCCCTTCAGCCCCAAATTTGAAACTGTAGACGTGAGGTCACACATTATCTTGTGTTATTTACGTCTTTTTCCAATCCATGAATTTTGATGACAATTTAAGCAACATGGTTAGCTTCTCTCATACTGTGTTTACAGGCACAGAAAATCAGATTTGGTCAGTAATCGGATCAATGAGTTTACATGCAATTGGGTAATCAGATAATAGGAAAGCTCCTATATCATGTACAGGTAGTCCTCGGGTTATGACGGTCTCGAGTTACGACGTTTCGTGGTTACGGCGCATCTCCCATTTACTGTATAAAGCCTTGTTTCGACTTAAGTGGTTTTGTGTCGTAAACGTCATCACGCGAACTTCGTGTTTGGTGTGCGCGGCGGAAGAATACACGGTTATGCGGCTCGTTTTTTGATAATTACTGTGTTAGGATAGGTGTTAAGATAGGATAAGTGCTTACAGTATGTTATTTACGTACAGTATGTACGTATGTTCCGACTTACACCGAAAATCGGTTTACGACGCCACCTAGGAACGGATCAACGTCGTAAGTCGAGGACTACCTGTACTGAGTCTCCACAAAAGAGGTTGCTAGCTGTTTAGCATGTGTCATGTTTAATTCCAGGGTTGCCAGATCCCATGAGTTAAATAAACTACCAGGTCTATGGAAACAATTCCCATAGCGAGCTAGCGAAGTCTCTTAGAATAAGCGGACCTGGAAACCTTTATACACTCTCTTGTGTTATGCTTGTGTGCATGCGCAGACTGAGAAAACTGATATAGTTGTATGGATATACATGCTCTGGAATCTGAAATTCGGAGCTAAGAAATCCGATTAATGAGCTAAAATCCAGCTCTCTTTTGAATTTCTTAATCTGATTTCTAGATCAGAGTATGCTGTTTACATGGCCACTTGAATAAACTGCAAATGTCAGATCATGATCACATTATCAAGTGCATGGAAACACACCATGATACTGGCTATGGTTTTTTAGTAAATTAAATATTTAAGATTTTAAAAGGAATTATCTTGTTTGACTTGATTAAAGTGGCACAGACAGTCGATGTATTTATTGGAATATATTAGCCATTGTTGTCATATAGTTTCATTTTATCCTTAATTTAACTACAGGTACTACCCAATTTACAATGGGGTACTTTCCGACAAATCCATCATTTAGTTGTATGTATCGTAAAGTAAGGAGTTTAATATATCCCGTATATTTCATAGCTGAATGTGTATTTGTGTGTATTATCGAATTCCCATTGTAAAGCTGAAATATGGTAAGTCAGACCATCGTAAAATGAGGCGTATGTGCGTTTGTGTTTTTAACTATATTGAAAACATTTTAAGCCTGCAGAAAGTATCGATGTGTGCGTTTGTTTATGAGTAAACAAAAACTCAATTTAGCTTCAGTTTAGCTTCAATTTTCTGTTCAGCTCATATAGGCATGGCTGTGCTGACTAATACAATCCTAGATACTTGCATGTAGCCCTAGACCTCTGAGGAAGTGTAGCATCCTATTACCCCCTAACATTCCTTAGGTTAGTTAGAAGACTTGCCATGATGACATCCTATCCAAAAAGCTCACTGCAACGTGCCATACAAGACTGAGAAAATGCCATGGGGTTTTACCCTTCTATAAGACCTACTGATTGTCTACAGTGCAACCTACCAGAGGCAAAAAATCATTATACACAAACAATGAACCAAACCCTGTACTGTAAATGACCTTCCTTTTTTCCAACAGATATAAGCATATAAATACTTGAGTAAAAATAAAAGAGTATCTTGTAAAGACCTCTCAAGATATCTCAAGATGCATAGGATTAAATGTAAATATCTGAACAAGCAGTTGTGTTGATATCAAAACATTTCAATGGAAAAACTAATGATGACTTGTTTTTTAAGACATGTATCATAAAATGTCGTACAAAGTGTATGTGATTACTGCAATATGTTTTTTTAAAGGGAAAACAGGTTTTGTATGTAGCTTCTTTTATAGCTGCACGTAGCAGCCTTATAATAAGTAATACACTCAAATAAATGTTGATGTTGTAAATGGGCTTTGTGCAGTGAATCTGGGGATCCATCCTACCAGGAGAAATTAACTAATTATTCACATATTTTGGTTAAATGAATCACATTTTATTAAGACTAAAGCTTCCTATAATGGTTATTTAAATGAAAATCACAGATTTAATGTACCGTATTTTCCGGACCATAAAGCGCACCGGGTTATAAGGCGCATTAAATGAAACAAAACTCTTAAGTTCCGTCGGAAGCTCAGTTTGGTCTTTACCTGGCGCAGGGCTTCTTCTTGCTTCCTCCACTTCCGTACCATTGATTCGTTAATGTTGAATTCTCTCACAGCTGCTCTATGTCCATGTTGTACTGCGTGACTGATAGCGTTGTGTTTGAAATCTGCTTTGAAAATAAATGAATGAATGCACGTACCCTAATGCTGAAGCACATACCGTATTACTCCGCTATGCTGCGCACTACGGTGGTCATAAGCTTCGTAACCTACCAAGACCATGCTAAAACATTTTGACAGATTTATGAGCACCGTGTACCATCTACAATCGGTTCTAGGTCAGAAGGCTCAACCAGAATTAATTCATACATTAGACGCACTGCATTTTAAGGCGCACTGTCGATTTGTGAGAAAATTAAAGGATTTTAAGTGCACCTTATGGTCCGAAAAATACGGTAGTATGCAGACCAACAAAAAAAGTTGGGGGGAATGTGGTCCCATATAATTCCTGCTCACAGCATCCTTGTGTTTTTGTGGGGGTTTTTTTGTTTGTTTTTTTTAAACAGTGTGATGCGTTTTCTCCTGGTTGTTGGATGTGGCTGAAATTATAATTATTTTAAAATCATGTTATTTTTAAACAATTATGGTTTGGTACTGTTGCAGGAGGAAGGTGGAGTTGCTGGTTTGTAAACGCCAGTTTAAACGCTCAGCACTTGCTGGCATGAGAGAGGGGACTCTGTCCTCCCGGCCTTAGTGTGAGAGTCCCGAGAGACAGATAGTGTCTAGACGGGATTAGTGCACTGTGTAAATAAAGCACTATGGGTTGAATTGCACTGGTGCGTGTCCCTAAAATGCTGCTACCACTTCCAGTACACTATAATAAAGTGTGTGACAAACTGTACCGTGTGACGATCCATTAAAATATATGGGTCATTCCTCCTGTGATGTGGGCTTTCTCTCTGATTGGGATGAAGTGCATGCTTTTAGGGTTTTCAAGCAAATGGTATTTGAATTGTTAGATCTTGAGATATTCTTTGTTTTAAAGAGCTTTCCACACTGTGTAATTTAAATAATGTTGATGGATTTTTAGCTTGATGAGGGAACTGCCCACCTTAGTACTATAAAAGGAACCTTTGAAGTTAAAGCTCTGCCCTGTTTCATACCGACAGAGAGCTGATGAACGGATTTAAGCAAAGGCTTCCAGGCAGTGAACAAGAGCTGTCCTACCTCATAGGGAAAGTCTGTGTGATCTAAACTTATC